>PVJI01020038.1:0-29805 GCA_004026765.1 Micronycteris hirsuta
GGACTTCCTTTCAATATGATTTTCTGTCAGATCTGGCTGTGTTTGGATGTGTAGATTTCTGTTTTTTTCCCTTGTTTGGTTGTGCGAGGCGGTACTGTGCATTCACCTACGCCGCCATCTTAGGAAGAGTTTTTATTTTATTTTTTAAATGTATTTTGTTGATTATGCTATTACAGTTGTCCCAATTTTTTCCCCTTTACCCACCTCCACCTGGTATCCCCATTCCCTCCAGCAATTCCCACCTTAGTTCATGTCTATGGGTCATGCATAAGATCTTTGGCTTCTCCATTTCCTATACTGTACTTTACATCCCCCTGTATATTTTGTACCTATGAATTTATACTTCTTTTTAAAAAAATTTTAATTACTTTACTGTTGTTCAATTACAGTTGTCTACTTCCTCTCCCCTCCCCCACCCTCTCCAAACCCACATCCCTCCCCTGCTTCCACCCAAATTTATACTTCTTAATCCCTACACCTTTTCCCCTGTTCTCTGCCTTCACCCTCCCAGCCGAAAACCCTCCAAATGATCTCCATATCTATGATTCTGTTTCTGTTCTGCTTGTTTTCTTAGTTTGTTTTTTAGATTCAGTTTGATAGTTGTGAATTCATTGCCATTTTAATGTTCATAGTTTTGATCTTTTTCTTTTTCCTATATAATTCCCTTTAACACTTCATATAATAATGGGTTGGTGATAATGAACTCCTTTAGTTTTACCTTGTCTGGGAAACACCTTATCTGTCCTTCAATTCTAAATGATAGCTTTTCTGGACGGAGTATTCTAGGTTGTAGGTCCCTGCTTTTCATCACTTTGAATACTCCTTGCTAGTCCCTTGTAGCCTGCAAAATTTCTTTTGAGAAATCAGCTTATGGGAACTCCACTGTAGGTAACGAACTGCTTTTCTCTTGCTGCTTTTAAGATTCTCTCTTTATCTTTAACCTTTGACATTTTAATTATGATGTGTCTTGGAATGGGCCTCTTTGCCTCCATCTTGTTTGGGACTCTGTGCTTCCTGGACTTGCATGTCTATTTCCTTCACAAACTTAGGAAAGTTTTCTTTCATTATTTTTCCAAATAAGTTTTCAGTTTCTTGCTCTTCTTCTTCTTCTAGCATCTGTATGATTTGGATGTTAGTACTTTTGGAGATGTCCCAGAGGCTCCTTAGTCTATCCTGCATTGTTTTTTAATTATTTTTTCTTCTTGCTGTTCTGATTGAATGTTTTTTACTTCCTTATGTTCCAAATCATTGATTTGATTCTTGACTTCTTCCTTTCCAGTGCTGGTTCCCTGTAGATTTTATTTCACTTAATGTAGCTTTCATTTCTGCCTGGGTCTTTTTTATGTTGCTGCAGTACCCAATGAGGTCTTTGAGCATCCTGGTAACCAGTGTTTTGAACTCTGCTTATCTCTATTTCACTTAGTTCTTTTTCTGGTGTTTTGTTCTGTTCTTTCATTTGGGCCATATTTCTTCGTTGCCTCTATTTGGCAGCCTCCCTGTGTTTGTTTCTGTGTATTAGGTAGAGCTACTTTGACTCCCTGTCTTAGTAACTTGGCCTATTGTAGAAAAGAGTGCCTGTAAATTGTATGGGTGGAGGCTTAGGTAATCACCAGGATGGGGCAACCCATGTCACCACTCTATGAACCTCTGTGAGTAAGGGCTCAGAGAAGGGACAGTGATGCTGCCTGGCCTCTGGAGTTTTGCCCAGGAGGGAGTTGTCTCCTGGTACTCACTCTGTTGCCAGTCACTTCAATTCTTCCACATATGCTACTGGTGCCTTTCCAGTACTTGCCCTGGTGCTGAATCCCAGAGAGGGTGGGACTGTGGAAGTCCTAAGACCATTGTGAGCCCTTTAGGAGAAGTGTCTTAAAAATCCTGTAGTTTCTGCCCGGCTGGCGTAGCTCAGTGGATTGAGTGCGGGCTGGGAACCAGAGGGTCCCGGTTCGATTCCCAGTCGGGGCACATGCCTGGTTGCGGGCCAGGTCCCCAATGAGGCCATGTGAGAGGCAACCATACATTGCTCTTTCTCCCTCCCTTCTCTCTCTGAAAATAAATAAATAAAATCTTAAAAAAAAAAAATCCTGTAGTTTCTTCCACCGCCCCTACCCCTACTGGTTTTTACAACCAGAAGTTATGAGGACTTATCTTCCTGGTGCTGGAACCCTGGGCTGGGTGGTCTGGCCTGGGCCTGGGAACCCTTGCTCTCGAGGTATCCCTCCCAATTTCTACCCACTGCACGTGAACGTGGGGCTGCCCGTTCCACATCTCTACCTCTCTGCATCTCTCCGCTCCTCTCTGCACCGCTCGGTGTCTCCACACTTCTCTATGCCTCTCCACATCTCTACTGCTCCTACCCATTGGGATGAATGTGCCTTCTTTAAAACCTTGGTTGTCAAACTTCCATAAAGCTTGATTTTTTCAGATGAATCTGGGTGATATTTGTTTTGTAGTCTAGTTGTAATTTTTGCTGTAGTTGTGTGAGGAGGTGAAGCATTTATACCTCCATCTTGACCAGAAAGAAATCTATAGTTTTTTAAATAAGCTTTTTCTAAATAGGATTTTTTTTCCACAGCTTTTAGAGAAGTATCATTACCTGAATTAAAATCCAAGTACAAAGACAGTCTTTTCTTTTAGTGTGATTGATCAAATTTTTTTAGTCTTGATTGTTGAATTCATAAAGCATGAAACTTTGCAGACAAAAATACTCATTCTTTGCCCTACTCCTATGGGTTTTGCCTTAAAAACACAAGAATTATGGTAAATTCTCTTTTGCATTGACTTCTCCCCAAAGAAAACTAAACAACATGTTTATAATTGTATATGCTGCATTATGAGTCTATACCAGACAAGAGAGAACTTTGTCTTGACTAGGTGTCAGTGAAAAACAATTCTCCCATTTATACATGTCTGACTGGAAGAATTTTCCACAGACCAGCTTTTGCTCAAATTTTACTGTCATTTTGACTCTCACTATTCTTTCAGTGCCTAGTGCTGTAGGGCATGTTTACATTCTGATCTGACCATGGGCAAAGCACCTCTGAGTAATGATGCCACATCTGCAAGTCCACCCATGGGCAGCAGAAGCATTCCTGGTAGCAATTCCTGCATTGGACAAGTAGTAAAGTCCATGAACGTAGTTCACAAAACCTAACCTAAATGTGTCTACAGCTTCGCTTCTCTTAAATCAGATTCCAAAAATGCCCATGGTTGTTCCAGTGTTACCTGATATGCAGGGATGGGAGAAAGATCATGAAATTGCTGTGGGAAGAGACAACTATCTTAGCCAAAAGTGGTTAAAATATTTTGCTTGTACAAATATTACAAAACATGTGACCACATGAACAAATTGCTAGAGCCCCTTCCAGGGCTTTGGAAGGGGCCCAGACATGCAAGGGGCTCTGAAGCTTGTTTCATTAGCATTGGAGTGATTCTGTCTAATGGGTTATGCGTAATGACAAATTCTAGATCAATGTTATGATACTTATCTTTTAGTAACTTTTTTCATCACTCAATATTAAGGTTTTCAGATTTATCCTTATTTATTCATATATCTGTTGTATTCATGTTAACTTCTAAGCTATATTCCCTTTAATGAAGATACCACGTTTTATTTTTTTCTTTTAATGACATTTAGTTGTTTCTAATTTTTTACCACTAGACCTTGTCTGTTAATAGTTTTTAAAATATTAGCCATAAAATTCTTGCACGTAGTATTTTTAAAAATTTCCATCTGTATTTTTTAATCTGTATTTGAATCTGCGTATTTTTATTTCTTCTGTGAATGACTGTCCATTTCTTCCCTTTAGCTATGTCTAATCTGCTGTTAAAGCAGTTCATTTAACTTTATGCTACAAATAATACTGAGTAAATATCTTAGTCCCTTTATGCACACCTGCAGAAAGAGAGGTAGTATAGCATACTCGTTAAGAGCATGGATTCCTGCATCAGATTGCTGCGCTGTTAAATAGCTGTTGGCCTTGGACAAGTCACTCAACCTCTCTGTGCAATGAGTACTTCCCTCATGGGGTTGTTGCAAGGATTAAGTGAGGTAATATGTAAAACATTTAGAACAGGGCTTGGCACATAATAAGCCTGTATGAAGATTTGTAATTATTATCCTGATTTACCAAGGAGTGGTATTATTGGTTTGTAAAATATGTACATATTCAACTTGATTAGATGTTGCCAAATTGCTCTTTGTTATTGTACATATTTATTTTCCTACTCAACGATGAACAAGAGTTCCTGTTACCTTACATCATCTTCTACACTTACGTTAAGGACTGTGTGCTTAATCTCTCTATGTCTCTGTCTCTGTCTCTCTCTCTCTCTCTCAGAGAGCACTAAGCAGACTCTCCTGAAAATATCATTTACACAGGTACAGTTGACTTTTAGCGCTCATCACCAGGGAGAACAGGCATTAGGCTAATCAGAAAGAATACAAAATTGAAACAAAAAGCCTTGTATTTATATATTAAAATTCAGGAAAACATTCACCTTTTTGAATAATCAAAGTATATTTTTTAAAAATTAGGGCATTCCACTATTCCACTCAACTAGGGTTTATGAGCGTCAACTGATGGTTGTTGGCACCAATTCAATAGCCAACAGGAATCCCAAATTTGGGGCGCAATGAAGAAGGAAACTTCAGGGCAAACAGCTCAGTTGTGATACAGCTCAATAATGTTACAGCTCAATTACGAAACAGCACTGCTGTGAGACAGCTCTCCGGCTACACAGCTCTGCTCTGCTCCACCTGCTCCAGCTCAGTCCTCTCTGTGCTGGTCTGCTCTTGCATATATCTGCTCCACTCTGCTCAGGTGAGCCGCCTTTGGTGTTTCAGCTGGTGAAATGTGGTCTTCAGTCTTCAGTGGAATGGGAAAATGTGCTCCCTGAGTCAGAGGGCAGCTGACTTATATAGAGAGAAGTCCACACTCCAGTCTCTGATTGGTCTGTCCTCATGCAAATGAGGACAGGTTTGATTGGTCTAAAAGGCACTGTCCTGATTTGTCAAAATGGAGCCACTCTGATTTGTCAGTGAAGATGCTGATGGGGATATAGCTGTGCGGCTCCTATTGGACAGGGAAAGTCTCAGTCCTACTGGTTGATATAGGATTCCAGGAACTCCTTTATGGGGGCTGCTCAGATTGCAGGCAGCAGCTTAGTGTAGGCTTAGTGGTTTGCAGGAGAGGCCCGTGTATAGAAATGGCTGTGAGGCTCTGTTTTGTTTTGTTTTGTTTTAATGTGAGCCCACCACCAACAGCCATTCTTAGTAGGTATCTTCCTTCTCAGGGTCCACATGAGGTATCTAGTTAACTAGGAGATTCATGAGGAGGTCTATGTCTCCTTATTTTGGAGTTCTCAGTACCTAGAAAAGTCAGCATAAGCTAGATGCTCAATAAAAGTTTTCTAGATGAGCCAGATTAATATTACATTAAAGGTAACTTTTCTGAACATATCTTGGCTAATTAGGGATAGGGAATTAGAAAAAAACTTATTGATAAGTCCGGAATACAAAAATTCTCCCATATAACCAATATTGTGAATTATTGAATTGAAAAACACTATCCACCTCAACAATAAACCCCGAAGGCATCGAACCATTTAACATGTTAGGCATGGAGCCAATTTTGCTGGGCTTTCCATTCAGGCAGCGGGCCCGCAACTACTCGACAGGTATTGAGTTAGAGTATAAACAGGCGCACAATGGTGCAGCCAATACAAAACTTCATTAAAATTACAACATTTATTTTTTAACCTTGATACTGCCGGTCCCATGCATCGATGTCGCCCAAACAAAAAGTTTGCTGTCAGTCCCTGGGGACTGACGCTGTGCTTAACATGTTAAATAAATAAGAGAAGGAAGAAAGGAGGGGGAAGGAAAGAAGGAAGGGAGGAAGAATTCATGTGGCGGAACCCTGGAAGCAAGTACTTCGTCCCTTCTAGTTAATATAATTTAGACCTGTTGGAAACCCTTCAATATACTCTTCTGGTTTGGAGTTGGGGTATGACATAGCGGTCACATATTTTTATGGGTTTCAACACAAAATGGCCACATTGATGTGGCTCAAATGAAACCATGTGGTCTAAACATGTTATTAGATATTTGCATTTTTAAACAGTTTCAACTGGTTATCAGAGAAAGACTTGGGCAAGGTTGAGTATCTGTTAAAGAGTAACTTGCCATGGGTTTTTACTGCCTGAGTTGCAAGTGGCTTCTGTTGTAGGGGTTATTGCTACAGCCTGCCTAAGGCAGGTAGTACAGACAATTGTCGTTTTTAATTACGTCTTCTCTCAGGGAACTGAATTCAGGTTGGTTTGTAATTCAAAATAAAACATTATAAAAGTAGTCTTGATGTAACTTGAGAGCAACTTTCTGTTTTTTTCACAGATTGCTACCAGAAACCAGTAAGCTAAGAGATTTGTCATTTCCACTGGCAATCCAGTTTTGCTACATAAACAATTTAAAATATAATGTGCTGTGTGCTCTGGTAGCATGTGACATGACCGAAGGG
Source organism: Micronycteris hirsuta (assembly GCA_004026765.1). Classification (NCBI taxonomy): domain Eukaryota; kingdom Metazoa; phylum Chordata; class Mammalia; order Chiroptera; family Phyllostomidae; genus Micronycteris; species Micronycteris hirsuta. Next base: position 6,516 of record PVJI01020038.1, read on the forward strand.
AGTGTTTACTTTTTACCTGTGGTCAGTCTTCCATCAACCCGAATACTCCTAGGACTCAAGATGGAAAGACTGGGATCACATAATCTCTTAGTCATCATTCATCACTTGGCCGACAATTGCTTCTGATTGAGCAAGCAGGAGTATTATTTATTGATAAAAGTGGTTAGAAAGAAACAATTTTGACATTGTCAAAGAAACAGCTGAGGATTTAACTCTTCTAGAACTAAAAATGCAGGCGAAAATGCCTATCTATTATGTATCTATCCATCATCTATCTATCTATGTGTCTATGTATCTATGTATCTATCTATCTTATCATATATCCATCTTTTCATCTTTCTGTCCACTTCTCTCACTGTTTAAAGATGAACTGAAGAGACTTATACAAATACTTACACCCACAGATGCACATACATAGTCATTCTCTCACTGTCTCTCTCACACACGCTCTTTCCTGTGGAAGAGATTGGAAGGTGATAAGTCATAGATAGGTGCAGAAATAAGACTGGAAGGCTATACTCCAAAATGTTAACTAATATTATCTCTGAATGGTGGGATCATAGATTTTTTTTATTTTCTTGAGTTGTGTTTTTCTATATTTCACAATATTTCTGCAATGAATATGTATCATTTTGTGATACTGTCATATAATAAAATATATATATTTAGTCTTGATCCCTGGTTCCTGGCACAAAGTTCCAAAACCCCTTATAATTTCCTTAGTGATATGGGTAACAGAAGCAATCTTTTGTTATAATATTTGTTCTTAGTCCCTGGTTCCCAATACAAGAGCTTCTAAGACCCTTGTAATCTGGAGTGATAAGAGTGTCTTTTGTTTGTAAATGGGATGACTGATGTTTGGGGACTCCTGGATAGCCTCAGGGTGGGGACTGGTCACTAGAAAGACCAAGCATGACTGCAGGCTTGGAACTTTTAGACCCACCCCTCATTCTCTGGGGAGGGGAGAGGAACTGGAGATTGAGTTAATGATTGATCATGCCTACATGATGAATCCTCCATGAAAATTCCTTAAGTTACAATGAACGCATCCAAGTGCTGGAAGGGTGGCACACCCCAACTCCACTGGGACAAAAGCTCCTGTGTGTGTGGGACACTCCTGAACCTCATCCTATGTACCTCTTCATTTGGCTATTCATTCGTATCCTTTCCAATATCTTTTATAATAAACCAATACATGTATGCAAAGTGTTTCACCAAGTTCTGTGAGCCATTAAAGCAAATTACCAAGCCTGAGGAGGGGTTGTAGAAACCTCCAATTTGTAGTCAAGATGGGCAAGAAGTGTGGATATCCTGGCACCCGGCACTTGTGACTGAAGTCTGAAGTGGGGCAGTCTCGTGGGACAGAGTCTCGAACCTGTAGGGCCTGCACTAATTCTGGGTAGTTAGGGTCAGGACTGAGCTAAACTGTAGAACACCCAGTGGGTATCTGCAGAGAGCTGGACAATTGCATGGCATGCAAAGACCACGCATTTGGTGACAGGATTGTTATGAGTAGAGAAATAGGTTTTGATTTTATATATTTTAAATAAGTTTCAAATGTTAAGTAACTGGCTTAAACATAACTTCCTATAGAATCTTGCTAAGTCATATATAACAATGTGTTAAAATGATGTCTATGGAATATACTCAATAAAAAATCTTTTATCAAATAAGAATTGGAAAAGTAAGCTGAAGGAAAGACTAGATTTTGCTAAAAAGAGGCAGGCTGGGAATTGCAGTCCTCTTGGTGAAAGTGGGCCTCAAATTTGTGCAGTGTTCCCTCCGGGAACACAACAAAGGTGCCACGATTCATCTCACAACGTGCTAAAATAAGTGAAATGCTCAGGAGAAGCAAGAGGGCTTTTGCCCCTGATACCACAGACTACTGTTTTTTAGGAGTCTTCCTGAAAAAAGAAGGTATTTTGGAGGGCAGCCCTATTAGGACTCAAGCAGGGCCTCGGCAAGAGGAGAACAGGAGTGAGCCAAGTCATGTGTCACCAGGGCAATTCCTCAGGCATCTGCCTCCCTCCTGGCCTGGGCCCTCAGCATCTCTCAATGGGGGGTTGCACCCACCTATGAACTAATTTCTCCCTGTGCACTCTGGCTTGCCTCCAACTCATTCTCAACGTAGTAGCCAGTGTTCTTAAAAACTAAATATCAAGTCATGTGGTCACTGGTCTTCCTACTTCTGTTCTTTGATCCTCTTTAGTAAATTTCAGCATGGCAGTCAGAGTGATCTGAAAAGTAGATCATGCATGTCACTGTTTACAACTTTTTAAATGGCTTTAAATTTCTACTCAAAGACCAAAATCTTTACAACAGCATTCAGGTCCCTTGGTGATTGGCTCTGGCCTACCTTTCAGATTCATTTCTACCTCTCTCACCTTGATCCTCCTTGACACAGGAGATGTGCTGTCCTACACGCCTTCTTATTTCAGGCCACTTGCATTTGCCATTCCCTGTGCAAAGGAGGCACCCTTCCTTATCCCTTTATCCATATTCATCTTTCTTTTATTTATAGTTCAGCTAAAAAATTCAGACAAAGTCTGCTCCCCCTTTTGTAATTTCCTATAGAAGCTTATATTTTCCTTCTAAGAACTTACCACAGTTTGTAGATTTGTTTGTGTGATTGTTTCATTTGTGTTGTTCTCCTATCCCTAGAGAGGTCTCATGAAGATGGGAAATCTTTTACTTTCCATCATATCCTGTGGCCACAGTGCTTTGGCACATGACTAAGCTCAGCAAGTGCTTGATGAAGGAATAAATGAATGAACAAGTATCTTAAAAGATTCACTGGAGGGTCTTCATTCACTCTTTCCACACTTAACCTTAAATTACTAGTTTGGAAGTAAGGTTGAAAAAGAAATTGGGAGCCTGGTCATTCCTTGGCTGGGAGCACCTCCGAAGAGAGTGGAGATTGTGGGTTTCTGGGCAACAAAAGAAAAGTCCCAGAAGAACACAGCAAGCAGCATCTCCTCAAGATTTTGGATTTGGGGTTCCACACTCTATTTTCTGTTTGTAGCTTTTTTATGGGGGGATGAAAGCAATTTGCCTCTGCTCTGTCTCTTATGCAATTATTCTAATCTTGAGACTGTTTCCATTTTTAAGAGAGGGAGACTGAGCTCTAAAATTTCATGTCCAGGGTTCTTGCAAAAAAGGAAACATGGGTGGGATTGTGTGAGGGTGAATGAAGAAGCTGGAAATGTATGTAAAAACATTTATCAGGTTTTGAAAAACAATGTTAGTCAGGGTATTGACTTACTTAGTTTTAAGCATGGGGTTTTAATCTGGTGGTGTTCCACCTTTTGTTTCTTCCTCTTCTTCTTCTTTTTTTAAACTGTGACTTGGGAAACATTTATATCCAGGATCAAAATCCAATTTTAGGCCTCCAAATGTGTCTCCGAATATTAGATGACAAGATGGTGAATAGTATTGTAAGAGCTTCCTATGGGATTGTGACTGCTCAGTTGCAGTTAATGATCCTTGCAATTCTGTTCAAGACTACTTTTTTTTTGCCTAATCGTTTCATGGACTTACTGTCTTCAAGTTTAGAGTTGAGAATTTGTGGTTCATACCATGTTTGCAAAACAGCTATTTGGCTTATGAGTTCAACCATTTTTGCTTATTACAGTCATCTTGAGCCCATGGAGGTATTGTTATGATATCTTTACAAGACATCCTTCTAAAATTTGAAATGATTCTTGCATTGCATACATGCCATGTAGAGGTGACAATGTATTTAGTAATACTTAAAAGAAATAGGCCAGAACATTTATAATAAATATAAAACACACTTTATTACCAACTTTTAGCTCATGTCTCTAAATGGGGGAAGATGCAGATATGTTGGGGAAGGATGTGAAGAGGAGGGTAGATACATGTGAGTTAGTAGAGAAAAAGGGAAGGATTAGGGCAATGATATAATTTTAATTGCCTAAAATCCTGAGGTCTGGAACAACCACTCGTTTGTTCAATAGATAATTATTGATTACATAAGAGGTAGGCATTATGCTGGTAAATTTAGAAGTGGAAAAATAATGGTCAAGCTCCCTGTGTTCATGACACTTGCAGTCTAATAAAGGACAGGCATGAAACAAACACCCATGCAAAGACATATATACCAACTTATGGTTTAACAAACCCAAGAGATGGAATAAGATTGTATTAGGGAGACCTGATCTAGATGTGGGAAGAGGCAGGGAAAACTTTTCTATTAAAGAACTTTAAGCTGAGACCTGAAAGATAAGTCAGAGCTGGCTAATTGCAAAGAAGAAAGAACATTTCAGGTGAAAGAAGCATGCAGAGAGCATAATGCCCTTAAGAAGTTGAAAGGTAAGTTTGGTCAGTGCAGAGGACAAGGAGAAAGATGAGAGGTCCCTTTTGGCTGTTTGGGGTAAAGGACTAGGGATTTTTCCTTAATGTGAAGGGAGGGTACCAGAGTTCAAAGTTGGGAGTGGCATGATCAGATTTGGTTTTTAAGTTCACTCTGGCACCCTGGCAGTGTGACTGAGTTGGTAGGAGCGTTGTCACATACACCAATAGTTCGCAGGTTCAATTCCCAGTCAGGGTGCACGCCTAGGTTGTGGGTTCGATCCCCAGTCAGAGCGTGCGTATGGTTCTCGTATTCATGTTTTTCTCACTCCCTTTCCCTATCCCCCCCACTGTCTCTCAAATCAATAAATATGTTTTTGTTTTTGTTTTTTTTAATTAAGATCGCTCTGGCTGAAGTATGGGGAATGGATAAGGAGGACAGGGAAGGTGATGGGGACATTTAAAAAATAACAACTACATGAGATACTGAAAAGCCCCTTGTCTCAATCTTTCCAATCTGTCTATCCTGATGCCTCAAAATTACTTCCTTTGGATTGAGATGATAAAGACCCCCCAATGTGTTATGGGTGGGTTGACAAACCATTATTATATACCCTAATATGAAGAAATAGGTCCTCTTTCAAGCTGCTGATGGAAGAGCATATGGGTACAACCACTTTATAAAGAAGTAGCTTTAATTCTATTAGCTCAATCAGTAACGATTTCTTTAAAAATTTTAAAGAACCTAAAGCAAATATAGCAAAATAATAGCATTTGTTAAATGTGTATTGTGGTACATGGGAACTATAATATTATTTTATGTAAGTTAGAAGTATGGAAGTAAGTATGGAAATATTTTGAATTTAAACATTAAATCCTTAAAAAAATTGTAACAAAGTTTATAGAGCCAGGGAAGGAGTGGGAAAAAGGAAAGGAAGGAACCACTTGGTGAACAGTTTTACCCAGGGTCTTCCTGTCTCCAGAAGCTAAACTCTGGATCTATCAAGCATTGGCCTTCTGTGTGGGGACCATAGCTTCAGTTTGGAGGGGTTTAGAAATTTTAAATATGCAATTGTTTCCTCTCTCTCTACTCTAATGGAGATGGATTATACATTTGCATCTTTCCCTTCACTCAGAGATAGGGTTAGTAATAAAAAGTGTCTTATGTTGATAATATATATTCTGGTCTATTTCTACTAAGTATTACAAAATAAATTGTCACTATTGCATGACATATAAGCAATGAAATATTTATTTCAAATTTTAGAAGTATCTCTTTTAAAGATACCAGAAGAATACCTTATGGGTTCAAGATGACTTTAACGAGCAAAAATGGTCAAATTCATAAACCAAATAGCTATTTTGCAAATATGGTATGAACAATGCCAGTATCTAGGATGCTCCCAGGAATAGCTCCCAGGGCCAATGTGAATTGTGCAATACAACTGCCCTGTCAATAGTTGATTCTTAATCATTTTTTTGGAGGAAGGAGGCCAATGAATTAGTTTGGGATATTCGAGGGGCCTCAGCAGTATCTGTAATATTTCATTTCCTTAAGAAAAAAGATTTGATGCACATGTGGCAAAACGTTAAGCGATGACATTGGTAAGTGATTTTCTATCCTTGTTTCCATTAAATATTTCACAATAAAAATAACCTTTGAGATTTCTTAGAAGGAAACTCAATAAGGGATGCTCATTTTATACAACTGCAGCTATAAAGGAGGTGCACATGCCATCCAAGGCCCCCAGTGTAAAAACATTGGTTTTAATGTTAAGTTTTTGAGCCTGTTTTTATTTCTTGCATCTGTTATCTTCAACCTGGGTGAAATATAACCTAATATTGTTGTTAGGCAGTAATGTAGATGACCTAGAAGTTACACATTTACCTAATTGCCTATGAGAAATTGGCAAGTTACTTCCACATTTCCAGTTCCATAGACTGGATGAAGGGCATCCAAGTCCCTTTATCTTTCAGTGTTAATCTCTATTAGTTGCTCTAAACTTCAGAAATTATTCTCATTTATTTCTTAAGCACGGAACAGATTGCAAATATGATTAAAATAAAGTACACTTAAAGATAAGTATTGGCCCTGCTCAGTGTGGCTCAGTTGGTTGAAGCATCTTCCCACACACCAAAAGGCTGGGGGTTTGATTCCTGGTCAGGGCAAATTCCTAGGTTGCAGGTTCAGTCCCCAGTTGGGACGTATATGGGAGACAACCAGCTAATGTTTCTCTCTCACAGTGATGTTTCTTTCTTCCTCTCTCTCTAAAAATCAATAAACATATTTTTAAAATGAAATAAAATAAGTACTGTTTCAGGTGAGTATATTTTTAAAATCCTATACAGTAGATATTTTAAATCCTTGACAGGACAACATTACATGTGTTCCATCTGGTCTTGAAGATTAGTGGTTGACATCAGAGATTAATCCAAATTGCCCAAACTTAATGTTTTTCTTAATATTAGTGGCACTAGAAATAGAAATGCCAAACACAGAACCTTCCAGAAAGCTTCTCACTTCTACAGTAGCTCATCATTTCAGTCCTCTCACTTTTGGTTCTTCTGTAAAAGTCTAAGTGTTCACCTTATAAATAACAATACCAAGCTGCCTAAAGCCAGCATCCCTTGTGGTCAGGGTGATTTGGGCATTGAAACAAACATCATCAATTTTTTAAGAAATGGAAATGAGTTACAGATGTGGAGAACTATATGGGTTCATGTGTGCTAGGCTTTCCTCTATCTGAAACTGGGGACATTTTAAATGAAAATCATTCAAGAATAAAGTTCTCTTGGGGAGGGAAAGGCTTGACTCTTGGACGCCTGTTCCCCTTTCTCAGCCTTTACCCCAAGTCCCCCCCATTCTACTGAGGGGGAGATAGGATCCACTTCACAATGGCACAGTGAGCAGGGACTTGTTAAAGGGACGCCCAAGTTCTCAGATAGAATCTGCATCTATCTGTTTAAACTGAAGCCCACGTTTACTCCCGTTGGGATTCAGCACATGCTACTTCAGATATGGCACCTTTGCATATTGGATATTTTAAGCTAAGCAGTTTGCAAAAACAGCAGAAGGAGGAAGGTTTCTCGTTGACCCCACCCTTCTCCCCTGGAACAGGTCATAAATCCTCCTGTGAGAGTTGCCCTCCCTGTACCTGGAGAGAGCATCCTTATCCCTGAAGACAAAGAGATGCTGAGAAGAATTAAAGCAAACAGTCCTCACTAAGTTTCCTCCCGTTTACTACAACTACCTTAGACTCTGACCTATCATATTTCTACCCGACTGCCCACTCTTCATGAAATCTAGCATAAAAATACTCAGGCCTAACCATTTTCTTTGGTCTTCATTTCCCTATGAAGGCTCCAGAGTCATATAAAACTTATATTAAATAAACTTGTATGATTTTCTCCTGTTAATCTGTCTTTATCAGTTTCATTTTCAGACCCAGTCAGGAGCCCTCAGAGGTTTGAGGAAAACTTTTTCCTTCCCTAAACTTTATGGTAAATTGTACACTTAAAATAAAGTATCTCCTTCCACTTTCCCTTTCCTCAGCAATATTTAAATGAGAGTTCTGAAAGAAAAAATAACCACATATTTTTTTTTAATTTTATTTTTATTTTCAGAGAAAGGGAGGGAGAAAGAGAGGGAGAGAACCATCAACGTGTGGTTGCCTCTCATGCGCCCCCAACCAGGGACCCGGCCTGCAACCCAGGCACGTGCCCCAACCAGGAACCGAACAGGTTTAGTCTGCAACCCTTTGGTTCTTAGGCCAGCACTTAATCCACTGAGCCACACCAACCAGGGCAATAACGGTAATTGAAAAAAAAAATTCGTCTGGCAGTTAACAGAATCCCTATTTTACATTTTTACTTTTTTTTAAGGAATCATGCTGTAGTATATATAGTTGCAAAGAGCAACTTTATTATTTCTTTTGTTGTTAGAGTTATTAATTATTAGTGGGTTAATAACTTATTGACAATGGGCCTATTGAGTCACTTTCCTAGTGTTATTTTAAACATGTCACTATGTAAAGCTAAATCGTTTTCTGTCAAAATAGAACTTTGTGGTAGTACATTTTTCTAACAGGAATATAGTGCTATTTATAAAGAATGATATAGATGTGTGTAACAAGTCCTCAGAAGCAGGAAAGATTATATTTTGATACCATTAATTACTTTGGTTATCAACCTGCTGTATTCATGCTAATTGCTAAATCCCATGAGATCTCACTAAGACGAGGTGCAGCCAGGAATAGACAATAAAACCCCAAATCAGCCAAGGTGGTGATTTTAATATCTTGAAGACCGCACTTAAAAAGTACGTTATAGTCACAATATTACGTTAGTAGAGGCAGAAACAATTCATTAATGAGTGACTGTTTGGGGGAGGGACCCAGTTCCACCATGCCGAAGTTACCTTGTTTCTTTCCCCATGAGGTCTCTTCCAATTAATTCCGAACATCATCGGTTTTACTTCTAGATATCTGTGGGAAAATTTAAACAGAAAACCAAGTGATTACGATTTTAAATTTTACTTTCTCTCAATTCACCTACATAACGGAAACAAAACCATTTATCTTCACTTGCCCCCCGCCCTTCTCAGCCTGGCCTGATGAAGAAAGACGCTGTGAGAGAAAACTGAAAGGGAGGGGCAGAGGGACAGATGGGGTCAAGCGGATGATAAAGAGAAAAGTGGCGAGAGAGAGAGAGAGAGAGAGAGAGAGAGAGAGAGAGCGCGAGCTTAAGAAGGAGAACAGTCAAGAGATGATAGAATAACAGTCATCATTTCCCAAGTAGAAACATACTATGTTGAGGACCATCCTGACCTCAACCGGTACTATTTGATAGGTGCCACAACAAGCAAAGGTGCTTTATGCCCACGTTTTCTGGGAAAGAAGACAGCAAAAAGTCAGCTGGCGATTTGCACACAACAGGCCAAAGCTGGGCCTGAGAGAAACTTGGATGAAATTTGCGATCAACAGATGATTCGAATAAATTCCTTGAAATCACCCACAAAGGCACCACATTGAAGTCCTGGTGATTGTTGCCTCTAGGACATAGCCACCGTAAGAATCTTTCCAAAGTAGCATCATTGTAGAAAGCACATTAATGAAATTGGGCATGATTAAATGGAAGTGAGTCTCTTGTTTGGTTTTATTAAAATGAGTCTCTCTTGAAATAGATCCATTTCCCATTTCTCACCATCTTATCACAGGATGTCATTGCAGTGGGAACCAAGTGCTCCCTTTCCAATTTAATGAGAAATCAAAAGTGCAGAGCTCCCTGCACAGACAAAAAACAACAGCTCTGGATGACCCTTCAGTGGAAATGCATTATAGGGCAGGCCATGTGTTTTCCTGGAACTCACATTTTAACCCCAGTGTGGTTCCCCGTACTTTATCTTAGTGAGATCCCTGCTAATATTGTACCTTACACAGTGTCTGGGGTGGGCAGTCATCGTCAGATTTCTCTGAAACCCCATATCCTCAAAGTGGGTATTATAGGTATAAAGACCAGCGAAGTCGATAATGAAATAGCAAGTATTCCTTTAGGATTTTGATGTCAGAGAAAGGAACTCATCGTCTTTGTTGCCAAGAAGCTGTCAAATATGCCTTAATTATGATTAATAACATACATATACCTGAGAAGATTTTTTTTATCTCTTGTGCTGACTTTCTTAAAATGCCTCCTTGCTAAATATTATTTCAGGAGACAACACAGCTATAGCGTTGGGGACGGACACTCACAGTGTCTTTCTGTGCTGTCGTGTTTATAAAGCATTTGTGCTTGGCTAAACAAGTCGGGTTCCAACAACTCTCCATGCGTATTTCTTTTTGTTGCAGTAGCGAGTTTTACAGTGAAAAAAGAATGTTTTGGGTGGGCGATTGGGTGGTCTTTTCATAAATGAATGGTCTGATTTTAAAGCAAACCAGTAAACATTTATCACTCGCTCTTGAAGAGGATGGCAATCATTATGCCTCTTAAGTGAGCAGTTTTATTGTTCTTAGAGGAGGAGGAAATGAGGAATGATTGTGACATTGACAGAGGAGTTGAGAAAAGCTCATATTAATTGTGAACTGTGGCCGAACAAGAGTAATGTAATAGAGCTATCCTGATAACTGTAGTGTAGTAAAAAATTCTGACTGGTCGATGATAATCTCACACACACACATGCACACACACAAATGAAAATGGAAACCATTTACGGTGGTGTCTTATGTAATGGTGAACATTTAACTCTGTGTTTTTTAGACAAAAAGTGAGTTTAGAAGTATTTATGTTGAAAGAGGATGTTAGAGTAGCATATGAATTTTTTACAGGTTTCGGCTTTTTTAAAAAAAATCTAGACATATCTTTTGCTTACCCTTGTTAACATTCCCAGAGTGTTTTATATTTGCAAAGTATTTTACTCCGGTTTTACTGGTTATTCCCAGTGCTAATACACACCTGACATCATTCTGTTGTTTAGGTAAAGTTAACAGGCCTCAGACTTCAGCGAGTTGATGACTCTGTTTCCAGCTTAATTAGACAGTTTAAGCTCTAATTGGCTGGTGTTAAGTCAATCAATCAGTGAGAGAGTTGCATATTCACTCACTGGGAATTATAGGAGCAATTGATTTAGTCGGTGCCAGACACTTGAGGAGAAATCGCTTATTCAGAGCGTCGCAAAAGGCCCTGGCAGCGGCTGTTTGTGAGCGTCTGTTCAAGTGCAGCACACGTCTCAACCTCCATGTGCAAGTTTGAGGGAAAGCAGAGCACCCTGTCCCTCATGCTAGAGAAGGAAAATGTGTTAGAATGAAATGCATTTGCTCACCAAGATGGAGACAGAGGTGACTGTCAACTGTAACAAAAGCTGCCTTGGAAAGGGAAGCCAGGACAAGTCGGAACACCCAGACATGATGATGAGGCTGCTGTGTGCTCCAGCACGCGGAAACCTAGGTGCCCGCCCAGCACAGCCTCGAGTGCTGGTCTGCTGGGTGGTGAGTTCCTTGAGGAAAAACTGTCTCATGCATGTTAGTGTCCCTGGCAGTGTCTGCTGCTGGGCCTCCTAGGCAGTAGTTACTGAATAATGACTAAGTAAGTACATGAAAACACTTACTCCAACAGTGGATAAACAGCTGCTCAAGATGTATATTTATTTTCAAAGCCAGTTTTACCTAGGCATAAAAAGGGGCTACTTTCTTTCTTAAACTATGTGTTTTCAATGTGGATGTCCAATATGTGTTATTTAATATTTATTATCTGAATGGTCATCTACCTTATTCTCTGGCTTTTGTTCTAAGCCATGTCCTCAAATCAGCACTCCCTGCCAAGAATATGCACATCACTGTATCTCCTGATATTAGGGATTGAGTCTCAGGGCGTCCACTTTAAAGGGACTGTGGATGTTTGGTTGCATAGATTCTGATGTGCATGAAAATGTTCATAAACTGTGAAAGTTGATAATGGCTTCATGCAGGTTCGTGTATTCTCTCCACTTCTGTGAATGTTTAAAATTTTTCTATTAAAAATTTAAATAAAAAATCAACTGTAGAACTTCTATTCCCATCTTTTTTTTTCCCTAAAGATTTATTTATTTATTTTCAGAGAGAGGAGAAGGGAGAGAGAAAGAGCAATGTACGGTTGCCTCTCACATGGTCCTCATTGGGGACCTGGCCCGCAACCCAGGCATGTGCCCCGACTGGGAATCGAACCGGGACCCTCTGGTTCCCAGCCCACACTCAATCCACTGAGCTACACCAGCCGGGCATATTCCCATCTTGAACAATTTTCTGTAGACCTGTAGGGCTGCCAGATAGTCTAAAGGTCGGTTAGTCCCACCCCTTTACTCTCCCCAAGAGGAAACCGAGGATATGACGGCAAAGGACTCCCGAAGGTCAATCGTGAGAGAGCTAATGCAAGAAGACAGTTACCTTAAGGTAGGTATTTACCTATTTATTTATATTTGGCTATTTCAAAGATAGCGCCTTTAGAGTTGCCTGGCATGGGCGAGTAAATTGCTGGCTGAGAAAGCATTCTATTCAACGTGCGGCCCGGTGGTTGGACCAGACAAACCGAGGCAGCTCTCGTGATAAATAAGCCCAGGGGTCCCCCTCAGCCTGCATATCCAGACGGCTGAGAAAGATGCTTTTCAATGTAGTCTTGAATTTTCTTCTAACTGATTGTGGGATGTTAGATTCGGTTTATGAGACTAAAAGATCTTTATCCAATCTGGCCACTGCCAGCCTCTCAGCGCTCTTCTGACATTTTCTTCTTCATTCACAACCGACAGCCACTGGCGTTTCTGGGCCTCCAGTACCCCACGAGTTCCAACCTCCAAGCCTTTCAACTTGGTATTTTGTCTTCCTGGAACTCTCTTTCTTCTTTATCTTCACAAGTCTCGGTCCTTCTCATTATTTTTTATTTTAAAGAGACTTTTTAGTTTCCCAGCAAAACTAAGTGGAAAGTACAGAGGTTTTTCCAAATACCCCCCCACCGCCGCACACACACACACATAGCCTCTCCATTATCAACATCCCTATCGGAGTGATGCATCTGTTACAACTGACATCATAATAACCCAGAGTCCGCAGTTTAAATTAGGGTTCGCTTTTGGTGTTGCCCATTCTATGGGTTTGGATAAATATAAAATGGCATGTATCCTCCATTATGATATCACACAGAATAGCTTCACTGCCCTAGAAATCCTTGGGATCTGCCTATTCACTCCTCTCTCTCTTCCAATCCCTCTTCATTATTTTTTAAATCTCTGTTCATGTATTTCCTACTCGGAGAAGCCTTTCCTCAGCAGCCCAGCGAAATAGCGCCATCTCACCCTGGTCATTTTCTACCCTTACTCTCTTTATTTTCGTTATAGTATTTATTAATACCTGAAATTATCATAATAATTTATCTATTTTCCCTACTTATGTCCACTTTAAGGCCCCCTATTATAAGAGTAGGAAATATTGTTCATTGCTACATTCCCCCAGCTCCTAAAATAGTGGCTGCCTATGGAAGGTCCTCAATAAATATTTGTGGAATATGTGGGTCTACTGAGTTTCACTATATGGTGATACAAACATGAGTCAGGCAAAACCCCTTTCCTAAAGGAGCTTATAACTTAGAGGGGAATATAGCTACATTTCTAATGTGATCTAATAAGTACCATGATAAAGCATCATGCTGTGAAAATCCAGTGAAGGACCATCTAACTCAGACTGGAGGAATCAGAGAAGCTTTCCTTGGGGAGTAGACGCTGTCAGCATCCTGCCCACATCTCCTGGGCATTCACTGTTGGGATGCTACTTGACCCCCTTACTTCTAACCTGTCTGAGATAAAGCTCAGCTGGTGCAGGGAGCAGGCTGGAAGTTCTGGGGAGTTAAGTACCCACCAGGTGAAGCCCACAATGACTAATGGAGCAGGTGATAAATACCCCAGCTTCCTTGCTTTGGTGGGTTGGGTAATTTGAGTTGCATTTACACTAGCAAGGATTCCCAGGGGGACTGGGCCTCAGTTGCTCACAATTTGCACTCACACTAAAATTCCTTGTCTTCCCTGTCTCACATCTTCACTTTCTTACTTGTGTTTCCTGGGTCACCTCCAAAATAAATGACTTTCCCTCAAATGCTTATTTCAGGTTCTGAGTCTGGAAGAATCCAACTTAGGATGTCTGGCAAAGAAATAAGAACCAAGGACATTGTGGACAAAGACAAAAGCTTTTAGAAAAGTCCAGAGTTTGAGAAGGGCCTGACATATTTAGAGAATGATGAAATATTAATTGTGGGTTAATTGTGAGATGAGGGCCAGGAGTAGTAGGAGATGAGGCTGGAGAAGCCCTGGACCGGCTCATTTGTGCCTTGTATGGATTTTTCTAAGAATAGTGGTGGCAGATTGTACTAATCTACCAAAGCTCTCCCTATGTGAACAGGAAAAAAAAAAAATATATATATATATTTATCTATGTATATACAAAATTTATACATGCATATATTTAACATGGGTTTTTATAAGTGCTGAAATCTATAGCTTTGGCATAGAGCAGAAGGACCTGACATGCTGGGAATTACACCCATAATCTTGTTCCCTTTCAGGCTCATCTTTTCATCAAATGTACTAATTAGACTCCAAACACTGACAGAAATGAATCACAGTTTTGTGTGTGAACTTAAAAATGAGAACAAAAATAAGCCAGTATAGAATAATTTGTACCTTGATCTGGAGTTCTCAAATAAAGACCTGAGCAGCCTGTCAGGAATAAAACGGCTTGGGCCCGTGCCGTCCCCTGTTGCCCAGCAGATCCGATGCGAAATAACAGTCTGTGGCTTCCAAAATGTTTTTGGTCCCCATGTCCCTGACCTCATGCATTTTTTGAAGGGGAATCTTCAGAGAAACCCATGCAACACTTAACTTTCGGATCTCTCTTGTGGGCTGTGTCTAACCAGACACGGCCGATCTGAATATTTCCTGCATGCTAAGCAGACCATTGTCAGCCGCTTCCTCTAGGCTAGATTGTTATAAATGCTGTTTATGATCCTGCTATGACAACTGTGAAGGACATGGCAAAGAATTTATCACAGGATTATTCATCCACCAGCAGAATACCTAATAAGATTCTAAATGACCCAAGATGATAATAAGATCTAGCTTGTAGCAATAAGGTATTAATAAACTGCTTTTCTCAATAAGGGAGAGTCCTGGCATCATTACCCTGACATATTTGTTTTGCTTATATTTTGCGAACAAAGTAGGGCTGCTGGATTGAATAGTAAATTTATAAAAACCCCTGATGTATGAAAAATACAACCCACGTGAAGAGGAACCCATAGGTTAAAGTCAAGAGCACGGTGTTTGCCTATGACATCTGAGAGCTAGACTCCCAAGCCATCGATTCTAATTGTTCCGTGCCATTTGCCTTTGTATTTAAAAATTATATAAGAATAATATATCGCCCGCTCTTGACCACAAGGCCATAATTCAAATGAAGAAATTTAGTAAAATCATAAACCAAGAAAGTGCAGTGTAGATGAATAATGGATGAAATGGGAACACTGCATTCAAAATGAAATCTGGGATTCTGCTGCATGTTTCTGTTTTGAAAATAAAACTATTTAGTATTAAGTTAATTAAAAAATGGATCCTACTCATTGTCACTCAGCTATTCCTAGGGAAGAAAGTGGCAGAGATTTAAGATCCCATCATTAGTGAATTTCTGAATAGCAGAAACTGGGAAAGTGAAGAAAAACTCCACACCGCCGTGGTTTTACTTTTCTGCCTTATAGCTTTTTTCTGTGACAACACTGTGCAAGGACAAGGTCCCCGGAGCTGAAAATACTTTTACATCATTTCCAGGGAAGTAGCCTGTGCCTTGGAAGGCATTCTCTACTGGATTAAATTCATCAGAGCAAATTTCAGCATTAGAATCAGCAATGTCTTTTTATTGCACTATATTACATATGCAATAAAATGCACAATTCTTAAGTGTACAGAGTTTGAAGAGTTTTGACAAATGAATCCCTGTGTAAGTATCACCGAAAACAAGTTGGGGAACATTTTCATCTCCTCCACATCGTTCCCTTGCACGCTGTTTTAGCAGGCACCCTCCCACGCTTCAGCCCTGGTGACCATTGTTCTGACTTCTATCTGTGAATTAGACTTGCTTGTTGTTGAACTTAATAGAAATGAAAACATGTAGTATACTCTTTTGTGCCTGCCCCTTTTTACTCAGCATAGTGTTTCTGAGATGTTGTTGTGTATATCAGTTGGCCGTTCCTTTTTGTTGCTCTGTGGATGTACCACCTTGTATTTATCCATTCTCTTGTTGATGGGCACTTGGTAGTTCCCAGTTTGGGACTATTATGACTAAAACAGCTATGAACATTTATGTACCAGTCCCTTTGTTTGCTCAGAGTGGGTCATGATCTAGATATGAAAGTTAAAACTCTGAAGCTTCTAGAAGGAAATCAATAAATCAATGAAATCTTCTCAACCGCAGGGATAGGCAAAACTTTCCTAGATCAGATAACAAAAGCATGAACTGTAACATGAACGACCCAAAAGAGGACTTCGTCAAAATATAAAACTTCTTTTCATAATGTACAAATCTTTTTTGTGGACCTACATTTTCACTTATTTTAAGTAAGTACCTAGGAGTGGGTTTCCCAGGTCATAGGTTAGGTGTAAATTTTATTGTATAAGAAACCGGGCAAGCAGAGGAACCCAAGTGGAGGACTCACGGGCGTGGACGATGGTGGGGGATCGACTGTGGGAGCGGAGGGGGTCGGGGTAGGGGTGAGCAATGGGGAAAAAAGCGGAACAACTGTAACTGAATGGCGATGAAAAAAAAAGAAACTCCCAAATTGCTCTCCAACTTGCTCCATTTTACACCCCCACCCACAGCGTGGGCCAAGTTCTAGATGCCAATACTCAGTGTTGTATATTTCTTTTTATTTTGAAATGACAGCTAACAGTGGTTTTCACTATCAATGGTATTTTTAAACTTTTTAAGAAATGACTAAATAGGTACACTGGCAACTGATTGATTTGTGTTTAGCTTGGAATCACAATTTGCCACATTCCCTTTTGTGTGGAGTCTCCACGTTAAGTGTTTAAAACAGGATATTTTGGTCATTGCATTTTAGACTGCCAGGTCATCTGCAAATTGCCTTTCCTTACATTCCTTCCATGTTTGTTGTCAACACCAGCTCCTTAACCCACTGTTTCGTTATAACTCATGAAAAAGATCTGATATTGTTCACTGGACTAGTCTAAAATATGCAACTAAAATGTCCTAAAGCCAAGGTGAAATTACTGAAGTTACAAAGAATATTATTTCATGTGTAGGACGAGATACGCAGAGATAATAAAACTACTTTTCTGCTAAAGTAGATTGTGCCTGCTCTGGGGCGCTGGGCTCAGGTGAAAGCACACCCTGCTGGAAACCGCATGCCACACTTTTTTAACAAATTCAATTTCGGATCCTTGTTAGACATCCTTGTTAATACCTGCTACCTACAGGTTATGGTATTTACTATAAAAGAATCTCTTGACAAATAAATTAGGGATTTTATCTCCTTTTTAATATGAATTTATATACTTTCAATCAACCATGTGGGGCATACTTACACATGGGATGGGCCTATTAAGTTGTAACTGAAAATCTATCTCCCTCTGTTTCTTTTAATTGAGGGCCATATGAAAATGGCATTCTCATTCATTTATTTTTTTTCTTTTGTTTCCCTTGCCTGGGGAGGTATATCGGATAAAATATTGCTACGAGCAATGTCTGAGATTTTGCCACCTATGTTTTCTTCTATGATTTTTATGGTTTTGGGTCTAACATTTAAGTCTTTAATCCATTTTGAATTTATTCTTGTGTGTGGTGTAAGGAGGTGTACATCAAACTAAAAATATTTTGCACAGCGAAGGAAAACATCAACAAAATGAACAGACAACCCACAGAATGGGAGAACATATTCGCCGATACATCTGATAAGGGGTTGATACCCAAAATTTATATGTAGAGAACTTATAAAACTCAACACCAAAAAAACAAACAACCCAATTAAAAAATGGGCAAAGGACCTGAATAGACACTTCTCCAAAGAGGACATACAGATGGCCAAGAGATATATGAAAAGATAGTTAATGTTACTAATCATCAGAAAAATGGAAATTAAAACCACAACGAAATATCACTTCACACCTGTCAGAATGGCTATCATCAATAAATCAACAAACAGCAAGAGCAGGTAAGGATGTGGAGAAAGGGGGACCCTTTTGCACTGTTGGTGGGAATGCAGATTGGTGTAGCCACTGTGGAAAGCAGTATGAAGATCCTCAAAAAATTAAAATGGATCTGTCTTTTGACCCAGTGATCCCGCTTCTGGGAATATATCAGAAGGAAACCAAAACACTAACTTGAAAAAACATAAGCACCCCTATGTTCATTGCAGCATTATTTACAGTCATGAAGATACGGAAGCAGCCCGAGTGTCCCTCAGTAGGTGAGTGGATAAACAACTACGGGACATTCACACAATGGAATACGACTCAGCCGTATAAAAAGAAGAAAATTTTACCCTTTGCAACAGTGTGGATGGAGCTGGAGAACATTATGCTAAGTGAAATAAGCCTGTCAGAGAAAGACAAATACATTATGATCTCACTCATATGTGGAATCTAATGAACAAACTGAACTAACATGCAAAGTTGAGACAGACTCATAGAGAGCAGGATGGCAGCTAAGGTGGGGCAAGGTTAGGAGGTGGAGGGAATGAACAAAAAGGAAAAAGGACTCACAGACATGGACCACAGAGGGGTGATTGTGGGCATGGGGAGGGTGTAAAAGGGGGCTAAATGGTAATGGAAAAATACAATAAAAAAGTAAAAGCTTAAAATACAAAACCAAAAACCGAAAACAACAACAAAAAAGAAAATGACATTCTGTTCCATTGTGAATATCTCAGTATTCTTTAGGATAGAACTTCAAAGAGCTGATTTTGCATGATTGTACTGGAAAGGCCAGGAAGCCGCGTGTCTGATGGTTACACTGCCCCCTTCTGAGAAAAGTGGTTGAAGCTATTCCCTGAATATAAATTGCCTCTGTTGTGACTTTGCCACCCTGGCCACAGCCGATGGTCTGGAAATTGCTACCTGTCACAAAGGCACTTAGTCATAGGCCAAGCATGATGAAAATTATGATAATGATAACAACAGACATTAATGTAATACTTACCACCACCAGCTGTAGCTTAATATTTTTGTTAGGAAAATGACCTGTAAGACGTAACACTGTTCAGGTTGCTCTCCTGTGCCACTAGGGGGTAGCATCATTGCTATTGTCTTGTGTCCATCAAGTGCAAATTCTGTTTACAGTTTTTTCATTTTTTTCACATGTATTTTCCCTCCATTTAGAATAAATATAAGTGATCCTCTGGTTAGTACAGTTATTTTAGAATTTAATAGATGAAACTGTTATCTCAGAAATGCTGCAAAAATACATTTTTTTCAATCCATTATTTATATCTTCATTAATTATTCTACCTGTCATCATTTTGCTTGTTAAAAGTGTCTACTATCAGAAATAAATTATTATTACTTGCTTTTTGTGCTATGCATTTGCTTATAGCACTCAGCCTTCCATCCATTATATGAGAAGTGATTGTGCCCAGTCACTCTTGGGAGAGGGGAAGTGCAACTCATATGCTGGGGGATTTGGCGGAAGACCCACAGCCTTACCTCAAGAATCTTACAGTCTTCTTATGAAGTTGAAATGTACTCACATCAGCTAGACTTATCAAATCTAAAACAGGAGTATTTTAAAAATCTCCCAGAATGATGAAGAATTTATCAATTTCTTCTTATAATTTGGTTAATTTTTTTCTTCGTATAGTTTGAGGCAATGTTGTCTGATTCACTCAATTTCATGACTGTTATATCTTCTTGGAGAATAAATTGACATTTCATTTCTCTTAAACTAATGATCTTCTTAACTCCTAGTAAGGGTTTCCTCCCTTAAATTATTTTTCTCTAATATTAGCATTTTTAAACTTTCTTTCAGTTAGTGTTTGACTAGGATATCATTTTTCCATTTCTTACCTTTCAACTTTAATGTCATTATACTTAATGCCTGTCTTTTTTAAACAGCACATAACTGAATTATTAAATATTGAAGAATACCCCTCTTTAATCGGTCAGTTTAATTCATTTGAATTTTATTATTTAAATTACAATTTATTTGGACTTTTTTTCACAATCTTGTTTGTTGTTTCAGTATACCTGGCTTTTGTTGGCTTAGTTTTTGTCTTTGTTTTATTTAAATTTTTATTAAAGTATTGTTGTCATAAAATATTCTATTAGTTTCAGGTGTACCACAAAGTGATCTGGCATTTATATACCTTACGATGTGATCACCACACTGAGTCTAGTAACCAACCATCTGTCACCATGCAAAGTTATTACGGTATTTTTTACTGTATTTCTCATGCTGGGACTTATTTATTTTATATCTGGGAGTTTTTACCTCTTCTTTCTCTTCAACCTTTTCTCCCACACCCCCAGATCCCTTCCCACGAGCAGCTATCAGCTTGTTCTGTTTTGGTGAGTCTGGCTTTGTTGTGTTTGTTCATTTCTTTTTTAGATTCCACATAGTATAAGTGAAATCATATGGTATTTATCTTTCTCTGTCTGACTTATTTCACTTAGCATAATACCCTCTAGATCCATCCATGTTGTTTCCAATGGCAAGGTTTAACTTCTTTTTATTGCTGCATAAGACTCCATTGTGCGTATGTGTCTCATCTTCTTTACCCACTCATCTATTAGTGGGCATCTAGGTTGCTTTCCTATCCTGGCTATTGGGAATAATACCGCAGTGAATATAGAAGGACATATATCTTTTCACATTAGTGTTTTTGTTTTCTTCAGATAAATACCTAAGAGTGGAATTGCAGGGTTGTATGGTAGTTCTATTTTTAATTTTTTGAGGGATCTCCATACTATCGTTTTATAGTGGTTGCACCAATTTACATTCCTACCAACAGTGCGTGGGGGTTCCCTTTTCTCCACATTCTTGTCAACATTTGTTAGTTGTTGACTTTTTGATACTATTGGCTTAGTTTTTCTCCTTGACTAGCTTCCCTTAGATAGATTGAATTTTCTTTATTTCTTTTCCCTTCTCTACTGGTTTGAAATTTATATATCTTATTTCTTATATTTTAGTGGTTATCATTCAACTTTTAATATGCACACCTGAAGCCAAAATTTAATATTTCTTCCCTTTTCTCAAATTACACAAGAACCTTTGTGCCCAAATATCCCTCTTATCATCCATGATATTTTCTCTCTCAGGATAGTAATTCTTCATTGGTTCAAAACTAGGCACCTTTCCGGTTTGTGTTTCAGCGAGTGTTTATATTGACCTCACGCGTTTACTAATTTCTTTCCTCACTATTGCTCCTTGCAGCATCACGGGCTCCATTTTCTTCCTACTATTTTGCCCTTTTCAGCACAGTTGGTGAGCAGTAAAGTCTCACAGTCTTTGTTTGACTGAAAAATGTCTTCACTTCATCATGCTATTTCAGTCATCATTTTGCTGACTTTTTCTCCTCAGTACTTTGAAAATATTATTTCTTTGCCTTCTGGTCTTTCTTTTTAAAATTGTTTATTGAGCTAAAATACACATATAGAAAAGCACACATATCATGAGTGTGCAGCTCGATGAGCCTGTGTAACCATAACGTAGATAAAGACCTAGAACACAGACAGCACCCCAGACGGCCCTGCAGTCCCCTGCCAGCCACTAACCCCCAGCTGTTCAATACTCTGCAGACTTCGACCAGCAGAGATTAGTTTTGTTTCTATTTCTGCTGATGAGAGATCTGCCATTGATCCAATCTTTATTTATAGTTACTTTTCCCTCATTTCTTTTAAGATTTCATTTTTAATGATCTGAGCTTTCATTATTGATATATGTACATAGCTATGGAATCTATTTGCCCTGCCTTACTCTTGGCATGTTTCCTGAATCTAAGGATAAGATTTTCATAAATTCTGAAAAATCTCATCCATTATCTCATTGAATATTACTTCTTCCTCATCCTTTTTACTCTATCTTTATGAAACTTCTAAGAGAGAGAGAGAGAGATGTATGTGTGTGTATATATATACATATATTTGTGTGTATATCATCTATATGTACAATCTTATTTTGTTCTCTATAACTTTGAATTTCTTTTTCGTATTTTCTATCTTTTAGTTTTTCTATGTTGCATTCTGAGAAATTTTCTGATTTAGCTTTTTTTTCATTGATTCTCTTCTATTGTATCTGATCTAATGTTAAACCTATTTGTTATGGGTTGAAGTGTGTCCTCCAGAAAAGATACGTTGAAATCCTAACCCCCAGAACTTTAGAATATGACCTTATTTGGAAATAGGGTCTTGACAGCAATAATCAAGTTAAAATGAAGTCATTAGGGTGAGCTCTAATCCAGCCCGACGGGTGCCCATGAACACGGGGGTGGGGGTGGCATTTGGACACAGAGACATGCCCAGGGGAAGGGCTGTGTGCGGAGACATGAAGACAGTGCCGTGTGCAGACTGGAGCTGTGCTGCTGCAAGCCAAGGGACGTTAGGGGCACCAGAGGCTGGAGGAGGCAAGGAAGGATCACCTTCCTCCACAGGTGTCAGAGGTGTCATGGCCCCCCGACACCTTGATTTCAGACTGGTAGCCTCTACGACTGCGACACGGTACATTTCTGCTGTTCTGAGCTACTCGGTTTGCGGTTATTTTGTTATGGCAGTCCTATAACTGACAAGGAAACTGACAGGCCATTTGTTAAGTTTTAAATTTCAGTGATTCTGTTTTTTAAAAAAATTTCCAGCAGTGCAACATGACTTTTTCAAATCTATTTCTTTTTATTATATGGTGTCCTGTTCTTGTATCCTGGCTTGTAATCTTTGATGTCCTTGACTATTTGGAATATGCTTATTTTCTTGCCTGTTTAGATTGTTCTATTATCTTAAATTCTTAGAGTACAATCTTCCAGTTGGTTCTATTTGCTTACTCTCTCTTTTAGAGGATCATTTTCTCTTGTGATCCCTAATTTTTTTTTTTTAATTTTGAACTTACTTTCAGCATAGGGTTGTCTCCATCTTAGGGACATTCCATGCTCCTTGGGTTGTGAAAATGTTTGTACAGAGTTTTGTATTTTCTTATGATGGGCATCTCAGTTGTTTTACTGGTCTGGAACTAATTATTATTTCAGTTTCTTCCCTGAGGTTTCTTACGGGTGGATCACGTGAGTTCAGACTCTGCACCCTGCGTGCCCAAACAGGAGAAGGGTTTTGATTTCCCTTAGTTGATTTTCTGTACCACTTGGAGCTGGCAAATGACAAAGTTCGTTGGCTCTTCCCTGTTCTACCTCCCTGTTGCTAAGTGGGCATGTAAATCCCAGCCTCTTACCATTTGGCCCTGTGTCTAGATCCATACGCTGCAGG
>PVJI01020039.1:0-29791 GCA_004026765.1 Micronycteris hirsuta
ACAATCTGGCAGTAACCAGAGGGGAGGGGGAAGGGGAGAATGGGGACAAGGGTATTCAGGAACTGCTATAAAGGACACATGGACAAAACCAAGGGGGAGGGTGGAAGCAAGGGAGGGAGGTGGGTTTGCCTGGGGTGGGGGTGGGGGGGTAAATGCAGACAACTGTAATTGAACAACAATAAAATAATAATTAAAAAAGATTGTACTTATTTATTTAGAGAGAGGGGAAGGTAAGGAGAAAGAGAGGAAGAGAAACATCAATGTGAGAGAGAAACATCAATCAGTTGCCTCTTGCACATGCCCCAACTGGGGACCAGGCCTACAACCCAGGCATGTGCCCTGACCAGGAACTGAACTGTCAATCTTGCAGGATGATGCCAAACTAATTAAGCAATGCTAGCCAGGGCACATTTAAGTATTTAATTCATTTTGAGTTTATTCTTGTGTATGGTGTATGAAGGTGATCTAGTTTCATTTTCTGCACATATCTATCCAATTTTCCCAACACCATTTATTGAATACACTGTCTTTGCTCCATTGTATGTTCTTGCCTCCTTTGTCAAATATCAATGGACCATGAAGGCACAGGTTTATTTCAGAGCTCTCTATTCTGTTCCATTTATCTATATGTCTGTTTTTGTGTCAGTACCATACTATTGTGAGTACTATGGCTTTGTAGTATAGTTTAATGTCAGGTAGCATGATCCCTCCAACTTTGTTCTTCTTTCTCAAGATTGTTGTGTCTATTTGGGGTCTTTTGTGATTCCATGTAAATTTTTGGAATATTTGTTTTACTTTTGTGAAATATACTATTGGTATCTTGAATTGTATTGAATCTATAGATTGCTTTGAATGGTGTGGACATTTTAATGATAATTCTTCCTATCCATGAACATGGCATATGTTTCCATTTATTTGTATCTTCTTCAATTTCTTTCTTCGGTGTCTTATAATTTTTTGAGTACAAGTCTTTTAAATCCTTTCTTAAATTTATTCCTAAGTATTTTTTTTAGAGGGGAAGGGAGGGAGACAGAGAGGGAGAGAAACATCAATGTGTGGTTGCCTCTCACATGGCCCTCATGGGGACCTGGCCTGCAACCCAGGCATGTGCCCTGACTGGGAATCGAACCAGGACCGCTTGGTTCCCAGCCCGCGCTCAATCCACTGAGCTACACCAGCCAGGGCAGTATTTTACTTTTTATGCAATTGTAAATGGTATTTTTTTCTTAGTTTTCTGATAGTTCATATTAGCGTATAGAATGCAAATGATTTCTGGATATTTATTTTGCATTCTGCTATTTTACTGAATTCACTGATCAGTTCTAGTAGGTATTTGGTGTAATCTTTAGGGTTCTCTATATACACTATCCTGTCTTCTGCAAATAATGACAGTTCTACTTCTTCCTTTCCGATTTAGATGCCTTTTATTTGCTCTTCTTGTCTTATTGCTTGGCTAGGACTTCCAGTACTATGTTGAATAAGAGTGAAGAAACTAGACTAAAACCAATTTCTGTGCTCTCCTCTTCCCTGCAAGTCACTAGCTTATGTATCTATACTTGGCAACCTTAAAGCATTTTCAAAGCATATGAATTTCTTTTACTTCTGCTGGGCCAAAAGCATGAAACAGGAAATTGATTAGAAATCACTGGCCTGGATTCTGACACCTAGTTCAATTTTCAACCAACCCCCAATTATTTTCTTAGTTTGTACTCTGCCTTGAGATACTCCTCCATTTTACCCAGTTTCATTCCTGTATTCAACCAGCTGATTAAAAATCCTCATCTTACCTTGACTGTTTCAGAATTCACCAGCAAAAGACTCATTATAACTGATCTTAATTCTTTAATTAGTAACATTTATTTCTGAAGAAGCAGCTGCGAAGCTGTCCCTTTAATGCACTTTAAAATTTTGAAATTTCAGGAAGAAATAAAGTTTCTAATACAAATTATTTCTACATAAAACTGCCTTTCTACAAAGGTCAACACCCACTGGCTTATGAGGTCCGCCCTCAACCTTTGAGGGGGCGATGGGACCTATTCTGGACAAGTCAGAGCTTTCTTTCTGCAGATTCTGGTGGGGGCCAAAAACTTGCTGTCAAAGCAATTGCTTCTTCCAAAAATGTTTTTTGGGGAAGCTAGAGAACAGAATTCTGAGAAGAGTTGGCTAGAAGAATGATTGGTTGAAGTTATAGCAAATATAGTTTTTGTTTTGAATTCTTCTCCTTAAAAAAAGTTAAATAAAAAATATCATGGTAAACAGAGCTGAATGCTTCCAGTTCAGACAAAAAGGCCAAAAGAGAGAGAGGCCCACTTGGATTTGTAAGCATCTGTGAAAGGCAAGCTAGTGTTAACTGATAATTTTTAAAGGTAAAATCATGACCCATGCAAATATAGAAGGAACATGTGTCAAAAAATTTTAACTTATTAATTAATGAGGGAAGCAGTAAGATGTTACAACCAGTTCAAAGGAGAATTCGAAGGACACTGATTCCCAAAGGCAATTAGGAATGCTGGAATGAATTTTCAAACTGGTGAATTTGCAAAACTGGTAAACATCCAGGGGACAATAGCAAGTTGTATTACATCAGAAAAAAAATCATTTGCATTTCTATGGATGAGAATATTTTGCATTACTCTTGGTTTTCTACAATTTATAGAGTTGTTAAACAGCTTGAGGAAGCCAATGAAAGGCACATGACACAGAAGAGTGCACAAGTCAGGATGTCCAATAATCTTTTTTGTCCATTCAAAGTCTTTTACAAATTTCCTTGACACTAGAAAGAACTGTTGCAATCAGACTGCTTTAAGGTCTGCAGGCGCCATAATCCTTGAGGCTCTGGTCATGAGGTAGCCAAGTAGATGAAGGGAGGAAGGAAGGAAGGAAGGAAGAAAGGAAGGAAGGAAGGAAGAAAGGAAGGAAGGAAGGAAGGAAGGAAGGAAGGAAGGACAGGAGGAAGGAAGGAATGTACCAAGGTGGCTTTTCCAAAGCCTCAGAAGATAGAAAATCAGAAGTTGAGAAATCCACCCAAGAGACCAAAAGCAGCTGGTGATGGTATGAAGGGGTCTGTGTAAAGAAAACCACAAGTCTCCTTTTGCTACTGTATCTTGTGGACCCCAACCCAGGACATCTGCTTGAAATACAACACCTTGATTCCTGCCTGGCTACAAAATACTGAGTTGGCCAAAAAGTCTGTATGTTTTTTTCTGTAAAATAAAAGACACATTTTTCATTTTCACCAATAACTTTATTGGATATTTTGAGTATGTTGGCTCTCTCCCATGTGGTAGAATGTTGGTTGTTCTCAACTGATGTCTCGATTGCTATCAACTTCAACTGCTCTACCCAACCGTGGAGCATTGTCCAGTGAGAAATCTGCAGCACGAAATTACTTTGCAAACCACTTTTGGCACAAATCGTGTGTGTGTGTGTGTGTGTGTGTGTGTGTGTGTGTGTGTGTGTGTGTGTGTGTTTCAGTTATGTTTTTACCTTTCTTGAAATAATAAGGCAGAATATGATGAAAATGTTGCCTATATTCTTCCATCTTCAATATTAAAATGGCTACACAAAAATTCACCAATTTTGATAAGTTTTTAAAATATGCACGCTAATATGACAATTGTCACAAAACAATGTAACACAACTGTTTCAGATTAAGTTAAAGACAACTAAGCACTACTAGAGCCATGTTACTGAAAAAACTAAATGAACTTTTTGACCAACTGAATACAAGTAATTACAATCCCCATGAGCAGGTCCACTGGGAAACCTCAAGAACATATTCAGGAGAATTGTGAAGAATTCTGCCAATTTTTCTAGCACTTACCATATTGTGTAACTGATTTTCTATTAAGTGCCTGTACAGCTTTGGTTTTTATGTATGTCTGAGAACCAGTAGAGGTCCAGAAATAAAAAGCAAGCCAGTGTCTTTTTAGGAGCGAGGGGAACTTTTTTTTATTATATAAGTGTTCTAATGTTATCTTATGAAGACAGCTGCTTCGAACAACGTGCATTAAATTATATTTTAATGCAATTAAAGAGTATTTTTCACCTGTTGGTAATCACAAACTGAAAACGTCCTGTGTTTACCTCAGATAAATTGTTACATAAGCTCAGTAACAGAAGGCTTATTTTTATGCATATGGTATTGAATATATTAGTCTACAAATTGAAGTTTTTAAAGTTGAACAGTCCCTAAACTTCCATATATTCTAATGAATATATAGCAATTCTACTAAATATAAGTGAAAATCTCTGTATGATTCTCACAAATCTATACCATGAGTGTATAACAAACCCCTGGATTAAGATGACTTGCCTTTCAAAGTTAGAGTGAAGAGTCAGAAGGGGCCTCTAAAAAGTCATTTATCCAGACTCCCTCAGCCTCTCATACATGAGAAAACAAGTTCAGACAAGCCCTGTGACCTGCCTAAGGACATTCAGCAATTACAGGCAGGACTATATTAATTCATGCCACTTAAACTGGGCTATTATAATGCTAACTATGATTACTTTTCTCCTCTCTTCTCTATCCTAAACACCATTCATATTTTTTCTAGATCATATTTTAAATGATTGCTTGGATATTTTATTATTAAATTTTTACTAATAAAAATATCCCAGTGATTCCCTGGTTGGTGTGGCTCAGTTGGTTGGAGCAGAACCCCATAATCTAAAGGTTTCAGGTTCAATTCACAGTCAGGGCACATACCTAGGTTGCGGATATGTTCACCGTCCAGATGCAGGTGTGTGCAACCCCCAGTCTGGACTCCTAGGATCCCTAGTCTGGGCACGTATAGGGCAGCTAACTAATCAATGCTTCTTCCTTGCATCGATGTTTCTCTCCCTTCCTCTCTCTCTAAAAGCAATGGGAGAAAAAGCCCTTGGGTGTGCATAAAAAAATAAATCCCAGTGATCATTTAAACTTAACAGTCATTTTTACTTATTTATTTAATCATATGTAAGCCTTATAAAGATGGTTGAAGTAATGTGAACACCTGTTTCCTGTATACTTCAAGCAAAGAGTGCAAAACCTGGTTAAGCAAAACAAAAAGGAGAGAGGTTCTATTCAAGAATATTAAGATTGAAAGCAAACTGTCAAGTATTTGGAAGACAGATGTCCAGCAAATGTTCTGAAGGCATTCTTGCTAGGTAGAGTACCTGTTCTAATAAACACGCACATCACTCAATACTCTGCAGCTCACTCCTGCATAGCAAAATGACAGCTGGTAAAGGAAGTATGAACAGACCAGCATTCTAGATAGAGCTCCTTGTACAGACAATCCACAGAAACAAATGCTGTCAGAAGTGTACTAACCTCCCCCTCTTCTCACAACAGTCACCACCAAATTCCTTCATAGGAGGAATGCACAGAATGTCAGGAGATTTCTAGGATATACTAAGATCAGGTTGAGAGACTAGTTTACATAGTCAATCTGAATAATGTAGGTGGGAAAGAGAACTTTTCTCAAGGGTTGGATTTACAGGGTTGCCTTCAAATTCTGACTGTACCTTGCTTATAAGGGCACCAATGAATACATAAGGACTTCTGAAAATAAATTTTCATTATTTATTTTCTTTCTTGAGGGTTGTTTTTTTTCCCTCCTTGTTTGGAAGGTTTGCAGTACTTTGCTTACATCTGGGCCAGAAAATTGTCCATTTCCTTTTTTTTTTGTCAGTTTATTTTGTTCATTAGATTCCACATAAAAAAATGAGATCATATGGTATTTCTCTTTCTCTGACTGGCTTATTTCACTTAGCATAAGAGTCTCCAGTTCCACCCATGCTGTTGCAAAAGGTAAGATTTCCTTCTTTTTATGGCCAAGTAGTATTCCATTGTGTAAATGTACCACAGCTTTTTTATCAACTCATGTACTGATGGGTACTTGGGCTGTTTCCAGATCTTGGCTATTGTAAATAACACTGCTATGAATGTAGGGGTGAATGTATTCTTTCACATTGGTGTTTCAGGATTCTTAAGATGTATTTCTGGAAGTGGGATTGGTCAAAAGGCAGTTCCATGTTTAATT
This sequence comes from Micronycteris hirsuta, assembly GCA_004026765.1. Classification (NCBI taxonomy): domain Eukaryota; kingdom Metazoa; phylum Chordata; class Mammalia; order Chiroptera; family Phyllostomidae; genus Micronycteris; species Micronycteris hirsuta. The sequence goes on from PVJI01020039.1 coordinate 6,027, forward strand.
TTTTGAGGAAACTCCATGCTGTTTTCCACAGTGGCTGCACCAGTCTGTATTCCCACCAACAGTTCACTAGGGCTACCTTTTCTCCACATCCTCACCAGCACTTGATGTTTGTTGATTTACTGATAGTAGTCATTCTGGCAGGCAGGGGGTGATACCTCATTGTGGTTTTAATTTGTATCTCTCTGACAATTTGTAACAGTGAGCATTTTAAAAATATGTCTATTGGCCATCTGTATGTCCTCTTTGGAGAAGTGTTATTCAGTTCCTTTGCCTATTTTTTTAATGGGTTGTTTATATTCCTGGTGTTGAGTTATATAAGTTGTTTTTATATTTTGGAAATTAACCCCTTATCAGATATATCATTGGCAAATATGTTCTCCCATCAGTGAGTTTCCTTTTCATTTTTGATGGTTTGTTTAGCTGTGCAGAAGATTTTCAGTTTAATGTAGTACCCTTTATTTTTTCCTTTTCCCCCTTGTCCTAAGAGACATATCAGCAAAAACATTGTTGCAAGAGACATCTGAGATTTTACTGCCTATGTTGTCTTCTAGGATTTTTATGATTTTATGACTTACATTTAAGTTTTTTATCCATTTTGAATTTATTCTTGTATGTAGTGTAAGAAGGTGGTCTAGTTTCACTCTTTTGCATATACCTGTACAATTCTGCCAACACCATTTATTGAAGAGACTATGTTTACTCCATTGTATGCTCTTGCCTCCTTTGTCAAATATTAATTGACCATATAGGCGTGGGTTTATTTATAGGCTCTCTATTCTGTTCCATTGATATATATGCCTCTTCTTATGATAGTACCAAGCTGTTTTGATTACAATGGCCTTGGAGTGTAGCTTGATATCAGGTATTGTGATACCCCCAACTTTGTTCTACTTTGTCACGATTGCTGAGGCTACTTGGGGTCTTTTTTGTTCCATATAAATTTCTGGAATATTCATACTAGATCTGTGAAATATGCCATTGCTATTTCAATAGGAATTACATTGACTCTATGAATTTCTTTGGATAGTATGGACATTTTAATGATGTTAATTCTTCCAATTCATGAACATGTTATATGCTTCCACTTATATGTATCTTCCTCAATTTCTTTCTTCAATGTACTATAATTTTCCAAGTACAGGTCTTTTACTTCCTTGGTTAAATTTATTCCTAGGTAGGTACCTTTTTTTTTTTTTTTTTTTGCTATAATAAGTGGGATTGTTTTCTTAGTGTCTCTTTCTGATAGGTCATTGTGGGTGTATAGAAATGCCATTGATTTCTGGATATTAATTTTGTAACCTGCTAATTTGCCAGATTCATTTATTAGATCTAGTAGTTTTCTGGTGGAGTCTTCAAGGTTTTCTATGTACAATATCAGGTCATCTGAAAATAATAACAGTTTTATTTCCTCTTTTCCAATTTGAATGCTTTTTATTTCTTCTTCTTATCTGATTGCTTTGGCTAGGATTTCCAGTACTATGTTGAATAACAGCAGTGAAAGCAAGCATCCCTGTCTTGTTTCCGATCTTAAGGGAAATGCTTTTAGTTTTTGTCCACTGAATATGATGTTGGCTATGGGTTTTTCATATATGGCCTTTATTATGTTGAGATATGTTCCCTCTATTCCCACTTTGCTGAGAGTTTTTAAATCATAAATAGATGCTGGGTTTTATCAAATGCTTTTTCTGTATCTATTGATATGATCATGTGGGTTTTTAAAAAGATTTTATCTATTTATTTTTAGAAAAAGGGTAAGGGAAGGAGAAAGAGAGGGAGAAAAACATCAATGTGTGGTTGCCTCTCAAGCACCCGCTACTGGGCACACAACCCAGGCATGTGTCCTGACTGGGAATTGAACCAGCGACCCTTTGGTTCACAGGCCTGCACTCAATCCACTGAGCCACAGCAGCCAGGGCTGATCATAAGGTTTTTATCTTTCATTTTGTTTATGTGGTGTATCACATTTATTGACTTGTGAATACTGTAGGAACCTTGCATCCCCAGAATAAATCCCACTTTATCATGGTATATGAATTTTTACTGTATTGATAGATGCAGTTTGCTAATATTTTGTTGAGGATTTTAGTATCTATTTTCACTAGGGATATTGGCCTATAATTTTCTTTCTTTGTAGTGTCTTCATCTGGTTTTGGAATTAAGAAAATGCTAGCCTCTTAAAATAAACTTGGGAGTTTTCCTTCCTGTTGAATTTTTTGGTATAGCTTGAGAAGAATATGTGTTAGTTCTGTCCATTTCCTTTTGCTGATCCTTTTGTTTGCTCTGAATGACTGCCATCAATTATCTATTTCTTCATGAAGTTCCAACTCCTTCCCACTCATTTCTGTTTCTTCAGCCTCTTCCTGAGCCCTCCTTTTCCTTCCATTCATCTTTTGCTTCAATTCTTTGGTTAAGACATCATAGGATGGGACCTTTCAACCATCAATGGCCTATTGAAGAATGTTCCTTATCCTGGATTCCTCTCTGAACTGCACACGCAGTGCAGACTCCATGATCTGATCCATGTCCCTGATGAAGTCCAGACAGGCCAGCCAGCTCTTCTTCAGAACCTCTGTATGTCTTTTTGAAAGCTTGAATATCTTCCAGAGATGTATTTTTATTTTCTTAATTATTTATTTCTTTATGTTTAGAGAGAGGGGAAGGGAGGGAGAGAAACATAGATCAGCTGCCTCTTACATGCTTCCAACTGGGGACTCGGTGGCAACCCAGGCATACCCCCTGACTGGAAATTGAAAAAACGATGTTTCAGTTTACAGGCCAATGCTCAATCCAGTGAGCCACACCAGCCAGGGCTAGAGATGTATTTTTAAAGAGTAATCTCCAATATATGTCCCAGTCCCAATCTCGGGTGAACACATCAGAGTCCTTGTCCACTGTTCCTTGCTCATCTGCTCTTTGTCACTCAAAACAGAATAGAAGTTCCCCAGAATCTGGAAGCCCAGGTGGCCTCCTCACTGTTGCCCTCACCTATCTGGTCCGAGTGCACTTGCAAGGATGCTTTGCAGTGGCCACGTTGGACTTTGCCATCCAAGACCTCCTGCCGCAAGCCCAACACTCCATAAATGTCTGCAGTGCCTATCACTTCCTTGCCCAGTTCCATCAGCCCCATGGCTAGCAGAGGTTCAGAAGGATAGAAGAATATCCTCATATTGTTCCAGCAGCAGGATAAATTAGGACAATTCTTTTGAAGGGCAATTTGGCAATACCTATCAGAAATCATAAAAAAAATATTCATACCCTTTCACATAGTAATTCCAATCCTGAAAATTTGTCATTAAAGTAATCATTCAAAAGAAGGAAAAAACTATATATACATGTATACAAATACATTATAACTGTTAGTAGCCAAACGTAGCCAGAGTAGTTAAGTAAAATAAGACACATGGATTGAATGGAATATTGTGTAGACAATAAAAATCACAATTCTGCCCTGACTGGCGTGGCTCAGTTGGTTGGTTGTGGTCCTACAAAGCAAAAAGTCTCTGGTTCAATTCCTGGTTGTACACGCCTAGGTTGTGGGCTTGGTCCCAGGATGGGGCGTGTACAAGAGGTAACCAATCAATGTTTCTCTCTCACATTGATGTTTATCTCCCTCTGTTTCTTCCTCCCTTTGCCACTCTCTAAAAATAAGTTTAAAAAATCTTTAAAAAATCATAATTCTGAGGGTTGCAATAAACATAGAAAAGCCTAAGCACAATAAAATTAAGAGATTAAAGGGTAAAAATAGACCATGCAATTGTATAGACATTTTCATTGTAACACTATAAAAATATCTCCAGAAACAATTGTGGGGGATGGTGGGATGACAGATAAAAATGATTTCTTTTTTTCTTTTATGGAATATAGTTTCTAAAATAAGTTGAAAATAAATAAAAAGCAATAAATAAATGAAACAAGTGCTGGTCTAACACCAAGGAGCCTAACATCAGAGTATCTTCTCTCGCTGAGCTGCCCTTCTAAAGCTACCAGCTCCTGCCACCTGCTTCTAATCCTAAAGGAGGGAAAGGGAGCAAAAAGGGGTATTGAAAAAGGAGAGGTACCGAAGAAAATGGGCCTGTGAGAACCAGAAGACGTATTGCTGATGAATGCCTCTGCTTACTATGCTAAAGAAGTTGAGCATTCCAATGGACTAGGTTCCCTTCCGTACCTCCATATAAATTTATCTAACAATAGAAAACATTTATTTTCAGGAAGTATAAAAATAAGTATTTCTTTTCCAGAGGATATATTTATTTATTTTTATTTGTTAAATGTTTATTTGAATAGATGTTATAACAATAATAAAGAACATTTTTAAATCATAACTTTTATAATTCCAGCACATGGATGGTTTTCTCTTTTTGAATTTACCATCAATGAGCATAAACAATTTTTACATATTGCAATTATGGTATAATGCCATTTTGAATTCCATGTTTCATCTTAGCATCATTTCATAATCATATTTTATTCCTATAGTCTTCATAGTTATCATTTTAATGACTACATAGTATTCCTTACTGTTGATGGATCATCACCTATTAAACCATGTCCCTAATGTCTGTCATCCTAGGCTGTTTACAATTTTTTTGGCTAGCCTCCATTTCATTTTGATGAAAAGGAAAGAAGCTCTGTTTTAAAAAAAATCCTTACCTGAGGATATGTGCTTATTGATTTTAGAGAAAGGAAGGGGGAGATTGAGAGAGAGAGAGAGAAACACTGATGTGAGAAAGAAACAGATCAGTTTCCTTCTGTATGCACCCTAACTGGGGATCAATCAAACCCACAACCTTTTGGTGTATGAGACAACACTCCAACCAACTGAGACACCTGGCCAGGATGAAAGAAGCTCTTTTCAGTGTTGTCTAGCTGATTAAGGTAAAAGACTTCCAATACTTATTTGAAATCCTATACTTGGCTTTCCAATATACTAGACCAGGGATTGTCTATTAAGATGACTGTCAGAGAGATGGCAACCATCATGCAGATTTTGGAGTGTGCAGGAAGCTGGAATGAAGCTGCTGCTGGGTTTTGCCTTGTTCTATTTCTGGCTAGACAGGGGAATGTCCCTCACATCGAATAGATCAGAAGAAAAGCATTAAACTTGTTTTCTTGTGCTGCGCTTGGCTTTGGGTAGACCTAGGTTCATATCTCAGCACTTACTAGCTGTGTGATTGGCACACCTGTCTTAAACTGATACTCAACTCCTCATCTGTAAATGAAGAACCAAACTAGATGGTGTTAGAGGCACTATATAATTCTGATGTGCTATGACACTAGTTATCCATTAGTCTGTTCTGCAATCTTGTTAACGTTCTGCCTTACAAATAATCACTTTCCAAAGTCCTTGATTCACTTTTGTCTTCCTTACTCTCAAGAAATAATCTTGACTTCATCTTCTACTTGGCAGATGCTCTAGTCATCTCCATCAGGATTTACGTCAACTTCCTTCCTTACCCAGTCTCTTCTCTTTCTCCCTTATGTCAGAGAAAAAAATTTCTCACTCCCAGCTTTTAATCCCAACCCCTCCTACTTCTGTAAATACTGTGCTCCATTAATTATATCCTGTCAACATCATTTTCAATTTCTCCCCCTCGTCTGCTTCCTTCCTCTGTCTATAAACATACTCAGATATTTTTCACTCTAAAACCCACTCTGGACCTAGTAACTACTTCAAGATTTTGTTCTTCCCCTTCTTTTTGTCACCAAGCTAAAAACTGGTCATCGGTACAGATGTCTGTATTTCCATTACAAGGTCAACAATAACAGTCTAATGTCACTTATTCCCTCAAATCATTCTTCTCTGCTAATTACCGTATTTGCTGTGTATAATGTGCACAAAAACCATGGATGCGCATTATACACTGCAAAATATGGTACATCTTCTGTTGGCCTTGTTGGTGCCTCTTCCACTTCTAAAAGTAAAGTAGGTTATTCTGAAACATCGTTACATGAGGAAGTAGGATATAAGATAATATGCATGATACTTAAAGATGTATATGAGCCCTGGCTGGTGTAGCTCAGTGAATTCAGTGTGGGCCTGCAAACCAAAGGGTCACCAGTTCGATTCCCAGTCAGGGCACATGCCTGGGTTGCAGGCCAGGCCCCCAGTTGGGGGTGTGTGAGAGGCAACCACACATTGATATTTCTCTCCTTCTCTTTCTCCCTCCCTTCCCCTCTCTCTAAAAATAAATAAATAAAATCTTATTTTAAAAAGATGCATATGAAAAGCCTAGGAGGAAAAAATATTTCCAAGGGATAAAATGGTTGATTTAGATGATTAGATTTTTATAGATTCCCCCCCTGCTACTTTCTGAATTTCCTGTAATATGGTTATATTGCTTCTGTGATTAAAAAATAGTTTTTAACAGAAAAATGAAATTAATATGGGTACTATATCCAATTCTACCCTTGGTCCTCTCTGTTCCTTCTTGTATCTCTTTCCCCCTTGGTAATGTCATCTACTCCCATGAATGCAATCATACTCTCAATGACAATGACTTCCATATCTAGATTTTTAGTTCCTTCTGATCTCTTGGATTTCTAGCTCCCTGCTTGCAAGTACATTCAACACCATCTGTTATATCTGAGACGTTAGTAAGAGAACTTAACATATCCACAATATTGGCCATATCTTCACTACCCAAAGTTAACAAGCTAGACACCATATCTAAACTGGGTAACTACAACAACTTTCTAATTGGCCTTTTCACTTACCTCTTTATTCTGTTCATATATTAGTGTGTATGATATGCTTAAAATAGAAAGCAGAGCATGGTACCACTTTCCTTAGAAAAGTGTCCCATGATTTCTATTTCAATCAGAATGAAATCCAAAGTCCTTATCATTGTCTATAGGGCACTACATAATGTTGACTATAGCTGCATCTCAGCTCATCTCTTCCTTGTGGTGATATCCTCTGCTTCAACTGTCTTTTTTCTGTGCCCCCTCCCCTCTTCCACATGCAGCTTCTCTCTTGCTTCAGGGGTGTTGCACCTGCTGTTCTCTCTGCCTGGTATGCCCTTTAGTCCCTCCACCCTTATCTTTCTTCATGGGAGAGTAAAATTTCTTCCTTCTCATCCTTCAGCACTCAGCCTCAACATTATATCCTAATAGAGGCATCCCTAGATCACCCTATAAAAAGAAGCTCTACCCATGTTGCTCTCTATTAAACACCCTGTCCATTTCTTTCATGGCACTTCTCAAAATTTGTAATTTCAGTGATTTGTTTGCTTTTTTATTTCCTGCCAGTCTCCTTCTCTGAACTATAAGTTCTATGAGGGTGAAGACAATTTTTATTTTGCCCATCACTGTATAATTCAGAGCCTCGAACAGTGCTTGGCATACAGTAGACCCTCAGTAAATACATGTCTCATAATTGACTGAATGAGTGACTTGTTATGATTATGATTTTTTCCTGAATGTTTGCAAAGGACATGAAAGGTGCTGGACACTTTTACATAAATTATATCATTTAACTCTTTCAGAGGTGTTTTAAATAGAAATTTTTTACATTAAATTTTTAATTTTTAAACAATTGTAGATGCACCTGCAATTGTAAATATAATACAGAAAGATCCCATTTACCCTTCACTCAGCTTCCCCCAATGGCAACATCTTTCAAAGCTATAGCACACTATCACAACCTTGATATTGGCATGGATACAATCCACCAAATTTATTCAGATATCTCTGTTTTACATGGACTCAATTGTGTGTGTACATGTCTATTTTTATGCAATTTTTAAAGCAGTGGTTTATATTTTTAAAGATTTTACTTATTCATTTCTAGAGAGAGGGGAAGGGAGGGAGAAAGGGAGAGAAACATCAATGTGACAGAGATGAGGGACCTGGCCTGCAACTCAGGCATGTGCCCTGACCAGGAATCAAACCAGAGACCTTTCAGTTCGTAGGCTGGTGCTCAATCCACTGAGCCACACCAGCCAGTGCTATTTTTATGCAATTTTATCATATGTGTGGTAGATCCTTGGATTTGCCAACAAAGTCAGGATACAAAAGAGTTCCCTAACTGCAAGGATCTCTTCATGGTGCTCCATTAAAATTACACACACCATTTTTCCCACATACCCTCTCCCTCATCCCAGCCCAAATCTCTGGCAACAACACATCCAATTCTGTAGTTTTATTATTTCAAGAATATTAGATAAACAGAATCAGAGGGCAGATAATCTTATGAGGATAGCTTTTCACTCAGGATAATTACCTGGAGATTTATCCAACTTGTTGTGTATATCAATAGTTCACTCCTATATATTGCTGAGTGGTATTCCATGGTATAATTACCACAGTTTGTTTTATCATTCATGTGAATGCTATTGGGCTCACTGAAGGCTACCTGAGTTGTTTCCAGTTTTGAACTGTTATAAATAAAGCTCCTAGGAACATTCGTGTATAGGGTTTTAAAAACATATTTTTAAAGATTTTATTTATTTCTTTTTAGAGAGAAGGAAAGAAATATCAATGTGTGAGAGAAACATCGATCGGTTGCTGCTTGCACACCCCCAACTGGGGACCTGGCCTGCAACTCAAGCATGTGCCCTGACTGGGAATTGACTTGGTGACATTTTGTTTTGCAGGATGATGCCCAATCCATTGAGTCACACCAGTCAGGACCCATCTACATATCCTCTTGATCTCTTCATGTATTTTACCCATTTTCTTGGATTCGTTTCTTTTTACTGTTTTCAGAGTTCTTTATTTGTTCTAAATACAGGTCCTTTTTTCAAATACATGGTTTACAAATATTTTCTCCCAGTCTGTAGCTTGTCTTTTCATCTTTTTAACACAAGTTTTCACAGAGCAAAAGTTTATTTTCAGCTTTCATAAAGTCCAATTTATAAATATTTCCTTTTATAGATCACGTTTTCAGTGTAAAGTCTTAGAAATCTGACTAGTTCTTTATCCTGAAGGCTGTCTCTATTTTTTTCTAAATTTTGTAGAAATTAGTTTTAATTGTTTAAATTAGTAAAATTTAGCTTATATTTTACATTTAAGCCTGTGATCTATCTTGAGTTAATGTTGTATAAGGTATGGAATTTAGATACAGGTCATTTTTTCTGCCTATAGCTGTTCAATTGCTCTAGCATCATTTGTTTAAAAGCTTTTGCTTCCTCAGCTGAATAGGTTCTGTATCTCTGTGAAAAATCAGCTGGATATATTTGTGTGGCTCTATTTCTAGGTTCTGTATTCTGTTCTATTGATGTCTATCCTTCTTCCAATATAACAACTGTTTTGATTTTTATGGCATTTAGTGGGCCTTAATATTGAGTAGACTGATTCTGTCCACTTTCTTCTTTCTCAAGATTGCTTTAGTTAATCTAGGTTCTGTGCCTTTCTATATAAATTTTATTTTTAAAAGATTTTATTTATTTTATTTTTTGAGAGAGGAAGGGAGGGAGAAACAGAAGGAGAGAAAAATTGGTGTGAGAAACATGGATTGGTTGCCTCTAATACACATCCTGACTGAGGATGGAACCAACAACCTAGGCATATGTCCTGACCAGGAATTGAACTGACGACCTTTTGCTTTGCAGGATACTGCACAACCTACTGAGCCACACCTCTCAGGGCTCTATATAAATTTTAGAATAAGCTTGTCTATGTGCAGAAAAAAAAAAAACCAAAAAAACCCGAACTGAGATAATTTAATTTAACAACTTTGTTGAGATATATAATTAGTATATAATAAAACTACACATACAGGGGTGGGCAAAAGTAGGTTTGCATTTGTCAGTACATGGAACATGGTTTATTCTTGTATTATTATTTATTAATTATTGCATTATTTTTCATATGAACAACTGTAAACCTACTTTTGCCCACCCCTGTATTTAAAGTATATCACATAGTGAGATTTGACATATATACAAACCATCACAATTAAGAGAACATATACATCCTCCTCCAAAGATTCCTCATACTCCCTTTCCATTCAGACTTATCTCAAGACAACTACTAATCTAATTTCTGTCATTATACACTAGCTTCCATTTCTTAGAGTTTTACATAACTACATAATCTACATTTGGAATCATAAGGAATAATTTATTCCTTGTTAAAGCAAAGAGGTATTCTATCCTATAGATATATTACAATTTGTTTACCCATTCTCTAATTGAGGGACATTTGAGTTATTTTCAGTTTTGGGCCAGTACAAATAAAGCTACTATGGATATTTATGTATAAGTATTTATTTTAACACATGCCTTAATTTCTCAGGGGTAAAAACCTAAGAGTAGTATGGCCAGATAATGTGGCAAATTTGTGTCTAACTTTTTAAGAACATGTCAAACTGTTTACCAAAATAGTTGTACCATTTACATTCATTCCCATCAGCAATGTATGAGAGTTCCAGTTCCTCCACATTCTTGCCAACTTTTGGTATGGTCAATATTTTAACTTTAAACATTCTTATAATGCATATCTCGTTACAGTTTTTTTTTACATTTTGCCACATGACTAATGATGTTGAGTATCTTTTCATGTGCTTACTTGTGATCCAAAAATCTTCTTTGGTAAAATGTCTGTTCATATTTTTTGCCCATTTTTAATTGGGTTATTCATTTTCTTAGTGATAAATTTCAACAGTTCTTTATATATTCTGGGCACAAATCCTTTATCAGATATATGATTTGCACATATGTTCTCTCGTTCTGTGGTTTGTCTTCCCATTTTCCTTACCATGTCTTTTGAAAAACAGACATTTATCCTTTTTATGAAATCTAATTTGTCAATTTTTTATGGATTGTGTTTTTGGTGTCATACCTAAGAAATCTTTGCCTAATCCAAGTTCACAAAAGTTTTTCTCTATTTTCTTCTAAGTTTTATATTTAGGTCTATGGTCTTCTATCTTAGAAAGATTACATTTAGGCTTATGATCTATTTTGAGTCAATTTTTTTATAGGTACAAGACATGGATGGAAGTTTTTTCTTTTTTCACATACTGATATCCACCCAATTGTTCTAACATGATTTATTGAAAGATTATTCTTTCTCCATTGAATACTTATTTACCTTTATAAAAAATCAGTTGTCCATATATGTCTAAGTGTGCATCTGGACTTTTTATTTTGTTCCATTGATCTATTTACTTGTTTTGCACCAATATCATGCTGCCTATATTACTGTAGTTTTAAAAGAAAACTTGAGCCCTGGCTGGTGTGACTCAGTGGACTGAGTACCAGCCTGTAAACCAAAGGGTCACCAGTTTGATTCCCAATCAGGGCACATGCATGGGTTGTGGGCCAGGCCCCCAGGTGGGGGCAAGCAAGAGGAATCACACATTGATGTTTCTCTCCCTCTCTTTCTCCCTCCCTTCCCCTCTGTTAATAAATAAATAAAATCTTTAAAAAAAGAAGTCTTGAAATCAGGTAATATTGGTCATCTAACTTTGTTATTTTTCAAAGTTGTTTTAGGTATTCTGTGTCCTGTGTATTTCTATATGAAGTTTAGAATCAGTTGTCAGTTTTTAGAAGAGCCTTCAGGGATTTTGATTGGGATTGCATTTGAATTTATAGATTAATTTAGAGAGAGTTGACATCTTAATATTGAGTTTTCTGCCCCATAAACACGATATATATCTCCAATTATCTTCAGTTTCTCCCAGCAATGTTCTGTAGTTTTCAGGGTTCAGATCTTTTACATCTTTTGTCAATTCATCCCTAAGTATTTTGAATTACTCATTGGGTTAGTTATCAGTAAGTATTTTGTTGCTATTGCAAATAGTATTACTTTCTTAATTTGAATTATCAAAATTTTTTATTTCTAGTATATAGAATGATAATTTTAACACATTTATCTTGTATCCTATAGTCTTGATAAACACACTTAATGTTTTCATATTTTCTCAAAATCCCATCAGATTTTCCACTTAGATGATGATGTCTGAACAAAGACAATCTCACTTCTGCCATTTCAATCTGATGACTTTTATTTCTTTGTCCTGACTGATTGCACTGGCTAAAATGTCCAATACAATGTTGAATAGAAGGGTGAAATGGACATTCCTTTTCCTGTTCTTGATCTTTCATCAATAAGTACAAAATTAGCTGTAGATTTTTTGTAGATACTTTGCATCAGATTGAGGGACATTGCCTTTTCTCCCTGTTTTGCTGAGAATTTGTACCAGAAATGGGTATTGAATTTTGTCAAGTGCTTTTTCTGTATCTGTTAGGATGATTACATGGTTTTTCCTTTTAAGTTTGTTAATGTAGTAAAATTCATGGACTGCTTTTGAAATGTTAAACCATCTCCACATGCTGGGATAAACTAGTAGTCAGGGGTGTCCAACCTGCAGCCTGGGATGGCTATGAATGTGGCCCAACACAAAATTGTAAATTTACTTAAAACCTTTTTTTTTTTGGCTCATCAGTTTTCATTAGTGTTTGTGTATTTAATGTTATGGCCCAAGACAACTCTTCTCCTTCCAGTGTGGCCCAGATATGCCAAAAGGTTGGACACCCCTGTATGTAGTTCATCATGATGTTTTATCCTTTATATATATTTATAATATATTTATATATAGTTAGATTCAATTTGATGAAATTTTGTTTGGAAAACTTTTGTATCAAGGTAGTGCTTGCCTCTTACAAAATATTTTGTTATCAGTTGCTATGAGTTGGGAAATAATTCCCCCTCTTCATCTTTCAGTAAGAGTATAGAATTGCTATTGTTTCTTCCTGAAATTTTTGGTAGAATTCACCAGTGAAGTCATTTGCAGCCTGCTTTTTTTTTTTTCTGTGGGAAGGGTTTCTCTTTGGAGTCTTTTTGTCTTTTTTATTAATTTAATTTTTTTGTTAAAAATTCTTTTGTGGGAATGTTTATAACTACCCATTCAATTTCATTAATGTAGGGCCATTCAGGTTATCTGAGTTTTTTAAATTGAACTTTGGTATTTTGTTTCTTTCAAAGAATTTATACATTTCATCTAAATTGTCCAATTTATGGACACGCAGTTGTTCATAATATTCCATTATTATGTTAATATTTTGTGGAATTTGTAGTGACATCATCTTTCTCATTTCTGGTATTAGCAAATGCATCTCTTCTCTATGGTTTCTTTGTCAGTCTGCCTAGAGGTTTGTCAATTTTATTGAGCTTTAAAAGAATCATCTTTTGGTTTCATTGATTTTCTCTATTGCTTCCCTATTTCTTGTCATTGATTTTCACTTTGGTATTTATGATGATTTCCTTTCTTCTGCTTATTTCGGGTTTCATTTTCTCTCCTTTTTCTAGTTTCTTAAGGTTAAAGCAGAGGTCATTGACTGTCGACCTTTAGTTCTTTTCTAATAGAGCTGTTTTAGTACTTTAAGCTTCTTGCTTCTCACTGATTTAGCAGCATCCCACAAATTTTCATACATTCTGTTTTCATTTTCATTAAGATTAATATATTTTCTAACTGTTACCTTTTAGATTTATTCCTTCACTTATGGCTTATTTAGAAAGCTGTTATTTTGTTGTCAAGTATTTGGAGGTTTTCCAGGTATCTTTTTGTTATTGATTACTAATTTAACTCTATTGTGATAAGAATACATACTTTATATGAATTGAATCATACGAAAAGATCACTAATCATCAGAGAAATGCAAAATAAAACCACAAAGAGATATCACTTCATACCTGATAGAATGGCTACCATCAATAAATGAACAAACAACAAGTGCTGGTGAGGATGTGGAGAAAAGGGAACCCTAGTGCGCTGTTGCTGGGAATGCAGACTGGTGCAGCCACTGTAGAAAACAGTATGGAATTTCCTCAAAAAATTAAAAATGCAACTGCCTTATGACTCAGTGATTCCACTTTTGGGAATATATCCAAAGAAGCCCTAAACACTAATTGGAAAGAATATATGCATCACTGTGTTCATTGCAGCGTTGTTTACAATAGCCAATATCTGGAAACAGCCCAAGTGCCCATCAGTAGATGAGTGGATAAAAAAGCTGTGGTACATTTACACAGTGGAATACTACTCCACCACAAAAAAGAAGAAAATCTTACCTTTTAAATTTCCTTAAGGTTTCTTTTTTTGCCTTAAACATGGTCTATCTTGATGAATGTTAAATGTATACTTAAAAAGAATGAGTATTCTGTCATTGGGTGGAGTCTTCCATAAATGTTCAAATCTTCTATATCCTTACTGATTTTCTTCTTGTCTAAATGTTGAGGAAGGGGTATTTAACCTCTAAACAAAATAATGAACTTGTCTATTTTTTCCTTGTAATTCTATCAGTTTTTGCTCCATGTATTTTGAAGCTCTTTTATTACATGCATAAACATTTAGGAAGGTTATTTCTTCCTGATGACTTGAACCATTTGTCATTGTGCAACAACCTTTTTTATTCTTAGTAATACATTTTGCTCTAAAATCTATTTTATCTGAGCCCTGGCTGGTGTAGCTCAGTGTATTCAGTGCTGTCCTGTGAACCAAAGGGTTGCCAGTTCAATTCCTAGTCAGGGCATGTGCCTGGGTTGCAGGCCAGGTCCCCAGTATGGGGTGCACGAGTGGCAACCACACATTGATGTTTCTCTCCCTCTCTTTCTCCCTCCCTTCTCCTCTCTCTAAAAATAAATAAATGAAATCTTTAAAAAAATAAAAAGAAAAAATCTATTTTAGCTGATATTAATAGTCATATCAGATTCCTTTTGACCAGGGTTACCATGGTATACTTTTATCCACCATTTTTTAAATGATTTTATTTACTTATTTTTAGAGAGAAAGACAGAGAAGGAGTGAAAAATAAATGTGTGGTTGCCTCTTACATCCCCCTTACTGAAGACCTGGTCCACAACCCAGGCATGTGCCCTGACTGGGAATCCAACCAGCAACCCTTTGGTTCACAGGCTGGCGCTCAATCCACTGAGCCGCACCATCCTGGGCCATAATTTTGTTTTTATTCTATTTGTATCTATACTTAAAGTGTGTTTTTTATAGGCATCAAATATAGTTGGGTATTGCTTTTCTTTTTAATCCAACTAGACAATCTCTGCCTTTTCACTTGAGTGTTGAGGTCATTTTCATTTCATGTAATTTTATATATGCTTAGATTTAAATCTGTCATGTTGCTATTTGTTTTCTATTTGTTCCATCTGATTTTTGTTTTCTCGGTCCTTTTTTTCTGCCTTCTTTTGGACTATTAAAATAATTTTTATTATTCCATTTTGCCTTCTTTTTAAGACTATTGGCAATAACTCTTTGTTTTGCTTTTTTAATGGTGGCTGACTATTCAGACGTTATAAACATAATAAAGAAATATTATAAACAACTTTATGCCCATAAATTTTACACCTTAGATGAATTGAACCAATTTTTGACTGATACAAGTCCAACTCACTTAAAAAGAAATAGGTAACCTGAGTAGTTTAATATTTGTTGAGGAAATTTAATTTGTAGTTAAAAACCTTCCAATCCCAGATGGTTTCACTCAAAAATTCTACTAAACTTTTAAGGAGCAAATAATATTGATCATACACATTCTCTTCCAAAAAATTTAAGAGAAGTGAGACTTTCCCAACTTATGAGGCCAGTGTTACCCTAATACCAAAGCCAAGCGAAGAAACTACATAGAAAGAAAACTACAGACCATTATTCCTCATGAACATGAAATGAGACTAGTCATCATGACTGTGTGTTTTTCCAAATTCAATTATGCAGTTGCATAATAGGTGGAGAGTTGGATTTCACCAGACTTGAGGTTTAGCCATTTGAATAATAAGTGTGAGAGGGGTCAAGGAATTGACAGCATATGTAGAGGCATTAATATAATGATTGACCATGGAATTTATGCTGGGTAGGGAAGGAAGTGAAAACATGAAGGAGAGGGAGTAGTAGATTCAATGAGTGGGGCTGAAGTATTGTTAAGGTGGAAAATAATAAGGCATGAGTCAGAAAAAAGGAGGTGGTAGTTGAAGAGTGAGGTGCTTAATATTGAGAAAAGAGAACAAAATAAGTTTTTTTAGTAATTGTAAGGTCAATGGTATGGCCATGTGGGTTAGTGGATACAGTAGAGTTAATGACAATTGAAGACGAGGTCAAGGAACTGAGAGCATAGACTATTATAAAGATAATCTATGTGGATATTAAACTAACCAAGAATTCCTACAGGAATAGTGTTAGAGGGAGTGACAGTGACCCAGGTGCTAAAATTTTCAAGGAGTAAATGTGAATGATCCAGAGGTCAGTAGCTGACAGACCTGAGGACAGATAGTAGGTGTTATAGCCTGATGACATGAGATTCAAAACTGGGTATTGTTATTGAGGAGGGAGGAGAATGTCCTGGAAGTGACAACAAGGAGGACATCTCTCCCACCTCCAGGTTTTATGGTGATAGAAGTATGAGAGAGAAGACAGCACCATTCAAGAGGGTTTCAGGGACTGTGAAGATCTTAGAGGAGAGTTTTATTTCAGTTAAGGGAGGGAATGAAGAGAATATATAGAGAAGCAGTTACACGTATAGGGGAATTTGACAATGATTGTCCACAAATTCCAGGGAACATTTTGGAGGATTTCAGAAGTTGGGAAAAGGTAGAAAATAGAGTCATAAAATGAATAGAAAGAGCTGCCTGAGTAGACTCAAATTGAAGGATTCTTGGAAGCCTTTGACTGATATCAGAAAGCAGAACTAGTAGAATGTATGCATGTATGTCTGTGGGTGTGGGAGGAAGAGAGAGAGGAGAGAGGGGGAAAGGAGAGGAATTGGCTCACAGAATTGTGAAGTTATCTGAGGAGTGGCTAAGCAGATACAAAATACATAGGGTAGGCCCTCAGGACAGGAAGATTGTGGGAAGGTTATAACTCATGGCACAGACTGAAACTTTTGTCTTCAAGCAGTCAAAAAGATCATGAACATGATAAAATTCTATGGTCACACCAGCCAAAGCTGTGATCCACAGCTGGAAATTGTTCTTTATCCCAGGGAAATCTCAGCTCTGCTTTTACGGTCTTCCATTAAATTCAGTTAGGTCCACCCAGATAACCCAGGCAAAATTCCCTTGCTTAACATCAACTGATTAGGGGCTTTAGTTTCACCTGCAAAATATCTTCATCAACATTTATATTAGTGTTTGACTGAATAACTGCAAACTGTAGCGTAGCCAAGGTGACACATCAAAAAAACCATTACAGCCTTATCTGGTGTAGTTCAGTGGTTTGAGTGCCGGCCTGGGAACCAAAGGGTTGCTGGTTCAATTCCCAGGGCACATGCCTGGGTTGCAGACTAGGCTCCCAGTAGGGGGCGTGCGAAAGGCAACCACACATTGATGTTTCTCTCCCTCTCTTTCTCTCTCCCTTTCCCTCTCTAAAAATAAATAAATAAATAAAATCTTTTAAAAAATCATCACAATATTAACTTTTCTAATGCATGAACATGGGAAATCTTTCCATTAATTTGTGTCTTCTTTATTTCTTTCATCAATATCTTATAATTTTCAGTGTACAGATCTTTCACCTTCTTGGTTAAATTTTTCCTTAACTATTTTATTCTTTTTGCTGTTATTGTAAATGGTATTGTTTTCTTAATTTCTTTTTCTAGTAGTTCTTTGCTAGTGTACAGAAATGGAACTGATTTTTACATGTTGATTTTTGTATCCTGCAACTTTACTGAATTCATTTGTTAGTTCTAACAGTTTTTTTGTGGAGTATTTAGGGTTTTCTATATATAAAATAACATCATCTGCAAACATTGACAATTTAACTTCTCCCTTTCTGATGTTGATGCCTTCAAATTCCATGCAATTCCTACGGTATTTTCACAGAATTGCACAGAACTGCAAAATTCCAATGGTATTTTTCACAGAAATAGAGAAAAACATTAAAAAATTTGGATGAGACTACGAAAGACCATGGATAGCCAAAGCAATCTTGAAAAAGAAGAACAAAGATGAATGCATTTCACGTCTGATTTCAAATTATACTACGAAGCAATAGTAATTGAAGCAGTATGGTACTAGCATAAAAACAGACACATAGACCAATGGAACAGAATAAAGAGCCCATAAATAAATCTACACATTATGCTCACCTACACTTTGATAAGGGTGCCAAGAACATTCAGTGGGGAAAGATTGTCTCTTCAATAAAAGGTGTTGGGAAAATTGGGTAGCCACAATCGATAGAATGAAATTGGATGCTTATCTTACAAAAATTAATTAGAAAATGGATAAAGACTTATATATAAGACTTCAAACCATAACCCCCTAGAAGAAAACATAGGAAGAGAAGCTCCTTGATACTGACTTTGGCAATGATTTTTGGTAATGACATCAAAACTAAAGGGGGAAAAAAGCTAAAATAAGTGGAGTACATCAAACTCAAAAGCTTCTGCCCAACAAAGAAATAAAACCTACAGAATAGGAAAAAGTGTTTGCAAACCATATATCTGGTAAGGGGCTAATATCCAAATACATAAGAAATTCTTACAACTTAACACACATAAAACCCCCCATCTTGTTAAAAAGTTGTTAGAGGACTTGAATAGACATTTCTCAGAAAAGGACATATCGACTGTCAATGCACTTATGAAAAGGTGCTCAACAACACTAATCATGAGGGAAATGCAAATCAAATCCACAATGAGAGACTACCTCACATCTGTTAGGATGGCTACTATCAAAAATACAAAACATAGCAAGTGTTGGCAAGGGTATGGAAAAAAGGAAAACTTCGTACACAGTTGATGGAAATGTAAACTGGTGCAGCCATTATGGAAAAGAGCATGGAGGTTCTTCAAGAAATTAAAAGTAGAACTACCATATAATCCAGTAATCCTACTTCTAGGTATATGTCTAAAGAAAAAACCCACCATTTTCAGAGCTATTCATCCCTTCTGGTTCATTTCATTTAGTTCATTCCATATTTCTATTTGGTATCATTGTAGTACAGGTCTATTGGTGATGAATTAGTATGGCTTTTGTATGTTTGAAAAGTCTTGTTTTTGAAAGATTTTATTTATTTATTTTTAGAGAGAGGGGAAGAGGGAGAAAGAGAGGAAAAGAAACATCAATGTGTGGTTGCCTCTCACACACCCTGCACTGGGGACCTGGCCCACAACCCAGGCATGTGCCCTGACTAGGAATCGACCCAGTGACCCCTTGCTTCGCAGAATGGTGCACAATCCACTGAGCCACACCAGCCAGGGCTGTCTGAAAAGTCTTTATCTTCATTTTTGAAAGATATTTTCACTGGACAAAGAATTCTAGATTGACAGATCTTTTTTTCTTTTGGTCGTTTAAGGATATTGCTCCCCTGTCTATTTGATTACATATTTATGATAACAAATCTGCCCTCATACTTTGTCCTTTGAGTGTAATGTGTCTGTTTTCTTTGCTGTTAACATTTTTTGTGCATTTATTGTGGTAATTTTTCCCCCTCTGGCTGCTTTTAATATTTTTTCTTTATTGTTTTGGGCAAGTCAACTACAACATGCCTTGGCTTGATTTTCTCCATATTTCTTTAGGTTCCTCGAGCTTCGGAATTTGGAGGTTTACAAATGTATTACATTGCTTAAAGTTGTCCCACAGCTCACTGATGCTCTATTAAATTTTTAGAATTCTCTTTTCTCTATGTGTTTAATTTTGGGTAGTTTCTATTGTTGTGCCTTCAAGTTCACTAATCTTTTTCTCTGCAATGTTTAATTTGTTGATAAGCCATGCAGTGTATTTTTCATCTAACAATTGTAGTTTTTATTTCTAGAAGTTAGATTAGGATCTTTTTATATCTTTTATATCTCTACTTAATTCTTTGAACATATGTTATACGGTTATAATAAATGTTTTCATATGTCCTCTGCTAATCGTAACATCTGTGTCAGTTCTGAGTTGCTTTCAACTAACTGATTATTTTTCTCATTATGGGTAGTGTTTTCCTGCTTCTTTGCATGCCATGTAAGCTTTGATTGGATGCCAGATATTGTGAATTTCACCTTGTTGTGTGCTGGATATATTTGTATTCCTATAAATCTTCTTGAAGTTTGCTATGGGATGCATTTATGTTACTTGGAAAAAGTTTGACCCTTAGAGGCCTTGCTTTTATGATTTAATATGTAAGTCTGGAATAGTACTCAATCTAGGGCTAATTATTTCCCATTACTGAGCTAAGACCTTCCTGAGTACTATACCCAAAGTCTTGTGAATTATGAGCATTTCCATTCTGGCTGATGCGAACAGGCAGTATTCATATACCTCATGTGACTGTTCCATCATATTTAAACCCTTCATATGGCTTTTTCCATGGCTTTGGGTAGTTTATTCACATGCATGCACTGTTCAGTACTCTTCTGAATACTCAAGGGAGAACATCTGCAGGTCTCTAGGGGCCTTTTGTTGTTCAACTCTTTCCTCCTCAGTACTCTGACCTATGAACTCTAGCCACTTCAGTGTCCCTGGACTCTCAGCTTTACCTCCTCAACTTGGAGCATGTTGGACTTCCCTTCATTGTGTCATGACCTGAACATTCTCTCATAGCAGTAAGCTGCGCAATGCTATGGGGTTGACCAAAACGTTCGTTCATTCTTTTTCTGTACATAGTTCTACTAGTGCTTAGTTTTCTTTAACTTATTTCAGAACAATTTTGTTACATTGTATTGTGACAGCTGTCATATAAGTGTGCATTTTTTAAAAACTTATCAAGTTCTAGCTGGTGTAGCTCAGGGGGTTGAGCATGGGCCTGCAAAACAAAGGGTTGCTGGTTCAATTACCAGTCAGGGCACATGCCTGGGTTGTGGGCCAGGTCCCCAGTAGGGGGGCACGTGAGAGGCAACCACACATTGATGTTTTTCTCCCTCTCTCTCCTTCTCCTCCCCTCTCTGTAAAAAAATAAATAAATAAAATCTTAAAAAAATAAAAAATAAAAGCTTATCAAAATTGGTGAATTTTTGTGCAGCCATTTTTAATATTGAAGATAGAAGAAAAGAGGTAACATTTTTGGTATATTATGCTTTATTATTTCAAGAAAGGTAAAAATGCAACTAAAATGCAAAAAAAAAAGATTTGTGCAGTATATGGAGAAGGTGCTGTAACTGATTGAACATGTCAAAAGTGGTTTGCGAAGTTTCTTGGTACTATTAACATTTTGGCCAAATAATTCTTTGCTATGGGGCTGCCTTATGCATTGGAAGATGTTTAGCGGCACCCCTGGCCTCTACACACTAGAAGCTAATAGCAGGAGATAGGAGATAGCCGACATACTCAAAATATCCAAATCAATAAAGTTATCGGTGAAAATGAAAAATGTGTATTTTATTTTACAGAAAAAACTAAATGGACTTTCTGGCCAACTCAATAGAATTCATTTTGTCATTTCTCAGGTATTATTTTTGTTGTTGTTACCTATTATCTAGTGTCTTGAATCCTCATTTAATATATTTTGTCTGGATTTTTTAGGGGACAGGGATGTCTCTAATGGGAGTGTAAATTTGGTACCCCTGACTTTATCTTGGCTGTAAGCAGAGATATTCTCTTATTCAGTATTTCTATACAAGAGCTCTATTGAGATACAATTTCTTTAACATACAATTTATCTATTTAGAGTATACAAGTCACTGGCTTTTAGTATATCACAGAGTTATGCAACCATTACCATCATCAGATTTATAACATTTTCATCACCCCTAACAGAAATCTCTTACCCATTAGCAAACACACTGCATTTTGCCCCAGTCCCTCTTCCCCAACCATTCATCTACTTTCTGTCTCTATAGATGTATTTATGGTGGCCATTGCATATATGTGGTCTTTAATGATTGGCTACTTTACATGGTATAATATTTTGAAGATTCATCTTTGTCATAGCACATATAAATATTTCATTATTTTTATGGCTAAATAATATTTCATTGCAAGGATATACCACTTATCAATTTATCAACTGATTGACATTTGGGTTGCTTTACTTTTTGGCTATTATGAATAGTGTTGCTATGAACATTCATGTCCAAATTTTTTGTGTGGTCTTATGCTTTCATTTCTCTTGGGTATATACCTAGAAGTAGAATTGCTGAGTCACATGGTAACTCTATGTTAACCTTTGATACTATTTTACCTAATTTTAATCCTCAAAATTTTGTAAGGAAAGCATTATCATCTCCATTCTACAGGGGAGACATGGAAATTCAGCCAGGTTAAGTAATTTGTCCAAAGTCATACCAGCAGAAAGTAATAAAAATCAAAACCAGGTTTTATTGGGGAAAAGTCACTTTCCTTTTTTTAAGTATATCTTATTGATTATGCTATTACAGTTGTCCCATTTTTTCTCCCCTTTGTCCCCCTCTACCCTGCACCCCCTTCCCTCCAGCATTCACCTCCCCCCCCACCTAGTTCATGCCCATGGGTCGTACATATAAGTTCTTTGTCTTCTCCGTTTCCTATACTGTTCTTAACATCCCACTGTCTATTTTGTGCCTACCATTTATGCTTCTTATTCCCTGTACTTTTTCCCCCATTCTCCCCCTTCCCCCTCCCCATTGATAACCCTCCATGTGATCTCCAGTTTTGTAATTTTGTTCCTGTTCTAGTTGTTTGCTTAGTTTGTTTTTTGTTTTCTAGGTTCAATTGTTGATAATTGTGAGTTCGTTGTCATTTTACTGTTCATAATTTTGATTTTTGTTTTCTTAGATAAGTCCCTTTAACATTTCATGTAATAAGGGCTTGGTGATGATGAACTCCTTTAACTTGACCTTATCTGGGAAGGACTTTATCTGTCTGTCCATTCTAAATGATAGCTTTGCTGGATAGAGTAGTCCTGGATGTAGGTCCTTGCCTTTCATGACTTTGAATACTTCTTTCTAGCCCCTTCTTGCCTGCAAGGTTTCAACTGAGAAATCAGCTGATAGTTTTATGAGAACTCCTTTGTAGGTAACTGTCACCTTTTCTCTTGCTGCTTTTAAGATTCTCTCCTTATCTTTAATCTTGGGGAATATAATTATGATGTGCCTTGGTGTGTGCTTCCTTGGGTCCAACTTCTTTGGGACTCTATGAGTTTCCTGGACTTGCATGTCTATTTCCTTCACCAAATTAGGGATGTTTCCTTTCATAATTTTTTAAAATAAGTTTTCAATTTCTTGCTCTTTCTCTTCTCTTTCTGGCACCCATATGATTCACATGTTGCGATGTTTAAAGTTGTCCCAGAAGTTCCTAAGCCTCTCCTAATTTTTTTTGTAATTCTTGTTTCTTCATTATTTTCTCATTGAATGTTTATTTCTTCTTTCTGTTCCAAATCATTGATCTGAATCCCTGTTTCCTTCCCATTAGTGTTGGTTCCCTGTACATTTTCCTTTATTTCACTTTGTATAGTATTCACTTCTTCCTTTATTTTATATCTGTACTCAATCGTTTCTGTGAGCATCCTGATTACCAGTGTTTTGAACTCTGCATCTGATAGGTTGGCTATCTCCTCATTGCTTAGTTCTTTTTCTGCAGTATTTTTTTTAAGATTTTATTTTTATTTATTTTTAGAGAGAGGGGAAGGGAGGGAGAAAGAGAGGGAGAGAAACAGCAATGTATGGTTGCCTCTCACATGGCCCTCATGGGGACCTGGCCTGCAACCGAGGCATGTGCCCCGACTGGGAATCGAACCGGGACCCTCTGGTTCCCAGCCCGCGCTCAATCCACTGAGCTACACCAGCCTGGCCATTTTTTCTGCAGTTTTTTAAAAATATATTTTATAGATTATGCTATTACAATTTTCCCATTCCCCCCATTTATTTCCTCTCCACCCCACACAACTCCCCCCACACATTCCCCCCGCTTTAGTTCAAACC
>PVJI01020040.1:0-11983 GCA_004026765.1 Micronycteris hirsuta
AAAAAAAAAGAGCCTGCAAATCAGACTGGTCCTAAGGGAGATCACAGTCATTAAGAGAACCCATGATCAACATTTCTGACCCCAAGAAGCCATTAATTCCAGAATTACTAGAACTAAGATCCAAGATGACAAGCCACGAAAGAACATAGAAATTGGGGTTCCGTGACAAAACTATTGCTCAGCTCTTCCATTTGAAGACAGCAATGGGCACCCACTTGTCCCTTTGGATGATTTGATCAGTAAGAGGTGAAGCACTGGTTTTCAAACCCTTCTAAAAGGTTTTCAGCTCTCCAGATGCAGAGAGAAATAAAGCCTTCACAGTTGGGTGTCTTCCCTCTCACCCCCGGGCAGGATACGGTACAGAAGACCAATTCAAAGCCCAGAAAGTAGGTGCAAAGAAGGGCAGGACTACACCACCCTGAGCCCTCAGATGTGACCCATCTGGCAGCTCTGGTGCAGCAAAGAGACAGACACCTGCAGGCCTCTCAAAGAAGATGGTCACATCCACTTCCCATCCCACCTCTTCGCAGTGCTCATCTGCCTGGAGCTGCCAGAACCCTCTAGATGGAAACAGGTCACTGCTGGCTGGTTGCACTGGATGACACCGTCTGCTACAAAAGGAATTCCAAATACAGAAGCCAGGTTTCATCTGGAAAATGGGGGTTAGATAGGACACTGTCAAATAGTACAATTTTAGGACCTGAGAGATCGGTCCAGTTCTTGACACAAACTCCACGCAGCCCTCAATTCCATCCAGAGCTCGGCTATCTACCATAACAAAGCCAGTGTCTTACTTATCGCTCCCCTCCCACCCCCCGCTGGGGTCTTGCTGGTCACAAGAGGAAATGGTGAGATGTCCCGATTTTCATCGTTATCAAGTAAAAAAGTAATAAACCTGAAAAGCCTCATTCCTTGCAGACTGCCAGCCCCTCCTCGCTGAGAAGGGCACTGCAGGAAAGCGACAGAACCTGCCTGGCCAGACGCCCCCGGAAGACACGCTGGGCCCGCCTCGCCGGGCCTCGCTGCTCTTGGCAGTGTGTGGGTCTCCTCACTCACTGTCGGTCCGACAGATACCTTCACCTTGACTTTGAATTGTAATTCCAGTTGCAACTCTTCTAAATCATTAGCATTTATTTCAAGCCCCCATCACAACTTTATCACTTTATTCTTAGCACAAGGCCCTCTTTCTTTACTCTGAAAAAACAGGGTATCTGCTCTGAGCTTCCTCGTCTCACATTTGTCCCCACTTTTCTCACCCCTTTGTCACTCCCCATCCACCTCCCACTCACCTCCATTAGACAGTGAGCCTCTTACCTATAATCTCTCTCTCTCTCTCTCTCTCTCTCTCTCTCTCCCTACACTCTTCCCCGCTCCTATCTATACTGAACACTGCCTGCCAGGTTAGTATTATTACAGCACTTCTTTAACTGTTTCACAAACATACTCCATCATTTTCACTGGGTCCTAATTATCTAAAGAACATGTTAGCCTGGCTCTGAAGGCCTCAACCTACCTTTCCAGAATCGTACCTCTTGGGCTCCCTTTCCTCTGCATCATTGCTCAAGCCATTGCTGCTACCTCCACTTCTTTCTTCTCATTGCCCTCTACTCCGATATTCCCCACAACCGCAGGCTTAGATGACATTCTGCAGACTACGTGAAGTCCTTCCTGATTACTCCTCTCACCTCTACATGCCCAGAGATTTTTGCAAGATTACAGATTCATACATAATAAGCATGTAATTACTGAGAGGCATCCATATGTCAGATGCTATGTGAAGCACTACCATAATAGAAATAACAAAGATAGAGAGTTGGAGTGGGGTGGACAGTAATCAATAGTAAGGAACATGAGAGGGGCAAGCATGGGGTCTATGGGATCCACATATGTGATCCCATCAAGTCTGGGTAGGAGCCAAGTTTTCTTGGAGGAAATGACATACGTATATCAAAGTCAAGTGTTTTAGGAGAAGGGAGAGTTATCCAAATGAAGCAATGGAGAAAGAGAGGATCAATTTTCAGCTCAAAAAATAGAATATTCCAGGAACCGCCATGCTTCAATATAGGTGGAGCAGTAAGAGAAAAGGCTGGTAACAGAATCAAAGTGGCTCATAAAGAGGCTTGTGGACCGTGTGAAAGAGCCAGGACTTGATCCCGAGGACACTGTGGAGCTACCGAAGAATTGCAGAGGTGTGCACAGTCCTGCTTTCATGTGGGAAAGCCTTTCTGTGCAGAGTGTGAGTTAAGAAATTGAACTGTTATAGCAAAGTGGACAAAAGACAAAGGTGGCCCCCAGTTCCATGATGATAGAAAGAGGTAGATTGATTTGAGAGCTATTATGGAGACAGAATCAACAGGACTAGCCACTGATTAGGTGCAAGTGGGGAAGGAGAATCAGGCCTGATGCTCAGCTTTCTGGCTTGGACAACTGTATAAATAGTAGTATTACTTACTGAGAGGGGGGAAACAGGGATATGAAAGTTTAGAATAAGCTGAATATGAAATGTCTGTGAGATTTTCAAGGCATGTTGTTCAATTCACTAACAGTTAGATAAATAGGTATAGAGTTGAATAAAATGACCTGGGCGTAACTATTCAATTCGGGTATTATCATTTAGAGGTAAATGGTAATCAGTACACAGTAAATGGATTAAATCAAACCAGAAAAGTGTGCACAAATACAGGGCCATGATGAGGGCCATGATAAGTACAAATGGTCAAAGAATATACAGGGGGAACATTTCAGAAAGAAGACAGGAAAGATAAGCCCAGCATGTAGAAGGAACAGCCAGAGAGGGTGACACCATGCAAGCCAACAAAAGACAGGAGTTCAAGGAAAGACTGCTGGGAAGTCAAGCAACACAAGGGCAGACAATTGTCATCTGGATTAGCACAAAGAAATCACAGAGGACCATGGAGAAGGTGTTTCACGTGGATTGGTGGGGTCAGATGCCTATCATACACACCTGGACATGAGTGAGTCTGTCTCCTGACACTCCTTCAAGACCCCCAACTCTGACCGAGGACCGGCAAGATCTCTTCCTGGGGCCCTGATGCAGCACCTCACACACAGGAGACAGCCAATAAAAACTTGGAGAAAATAAATGCACGTTGATGTTCTCACCACCAAAAACTCCATTTGGAAGCAAAAGAAAAGTTACTTGAGAGAGAAGAGAGGAAAGGAAGCTCATAGCTGCTCACTGACCTTGTGTGGCATTTGTCTATCTCCCTGTCACATCCAGGCACTGAATTAATCATGTTCTTCCTTTCCACCTCTATACCTGTGCCAGTAGACAATGTCTTCCTGGTCTAGTCAGACTCCTAAGTGAGCTCTAGAAGCTTAACACAGAGCCTAAACTTAAGGAATCCACCACACCTTCCTCTCTTCTATCTAATTGTGTTTAGTTGATGCTACAAAAATTTTTTAAAAAAAGCCTGATTTTGCTTCTGATTATTTTGTCTGGGGTCTTTGCGACCTCTCTCAGATGACAAAGATGAGAGCCACATCAGCAATAGGCCAAGCAGTCGTCATTCATGAGGCACTTATTACTAGTCAGGTACTGTGCTGACCCTTGAATAGAACTTCAATCACATCACAGTTCCACTCAAAATCCTCTTTGGCTCCACATTGTCCAAAGGATAAATTTAATTTGCCTCTATTTCTTATTTAATGCCTTTAAATCATTCTAAACAATGCAAAATGAAAACCACAAAAGGATACATTAAGTTAAAAGGCTATTATCAGATTATAAAAATACATGTGGGCCAAAAGTACCCTATTGTTTGTACCTCTAACAAAGTCCATCCTAAAAGCATATCCTCTCTAATTTAAAAAGACAGCAAAAAAAACTTCTCTCCTTTCCTGGCTTAATCAATTTATTAAGTGTGGCACTGACCATATTTCGCCACTGTTGGGGCTCATTCTCATGAGGAATTACACAGCCTCCAATACATATCACCTTACAAAGAGAAGGCTCTACTTAAAATTGCAAGGTTAAGGACAAAAGAGAAAAGGAAGTATTTAGTAGGGGATGCTGAGCATTAGTTTTTCTTGTGGATTACTCAGAGACCTCACTCCAGGGGAGCAAAAGCTGAGCATGGTGACAGATGCTCAGAATTCAGGATCTGTTTTGTCGCCATTTATACCAGGTATTAATTTTCCACTTTTTCGCTCCAAAATCACCCTTCGTTACCTGCTCTGTGAAAATTAAGTTGGGTTCTTGAATTTCCATTTGCCAGCTGGCACGCCATAGAGACGAGCAGAAAGGGGTTTTTCTTCCCGGTTCCGGTGTGTTCATGGGGCAGGCATCCACCACACAGGTGGCTGTCTCTCCAGCACCCGGCTTGCACGGCTGCCCAGTTCCTCCAGTGCCCACTCCACAGTGATCAGCTTCCCCCGCTCCCAGCTCCCATGGCGCGTCAGCTTCCTGAAGGCTAACCTTCTGCAGACACCGTGATCGGGAGCACTCTTAGAGCAGATGCCTCCAGGGAGACACCTCTCTTGTGACAGATTTCCCCAGCACCAGAGGGGGTGCATTGCCTACAAGTTCCAAAGAGTGGATTTCTAGCAAGTTCTCTCAACACAGCACCATGGCTTCTTCTCTGTTATTTAGCAAGTCACAGCCCCATCCTCTCCAATGCCTGGGTCTCAGCCTAGCGGTAGAGGGGAATGAATCTTCCTACGATATTCTATCTCAGTCCTCGGGGTAGTGGCTGTTCCTCATAACCAGAGCCCTCCTTCTCTTACTAGCCTACTCCCAGCCCCTGTAATAGCTACTAATTCTTCATATTAAATTTTCCTTGTTCAATTTCCTGTATGACTGCTGTCTCTGGAGTGGTCACTGGCTGACACACCATCACTGCACACGCGCATGCACACCCAGTGCCTCCTGAGTTGTCAAATGCACATGGACTGCTTTTAAGGCTCTCCAGAAAAAAAGAAGAAAGTAAGTAAGAAGACTTTTGCTAGGTTAGGGATGATTGCATTTAAAATGTGTTAGCCTAAGAATAGGCCCACAGGACAAGTATTTTACCCCCACTTTACAGATGGGGAACTGATGAGTAGAGTGATAAAATGACTCCCTCCCCAATCCCAAAGCTCCGTGGGACGCTACAGTCATAGTGGCATACAGACTGGTGGGCTGCATCTCTCCAAAACTGGAGAACTTGTTTCCCGAAGATTAAGGATTATTCTGACTTCTTTTGTGTTGGCTTCCCTCACAAAAATCAGGCCTTGGGCCCAGGCTAACTGATTCAGAAACCTGTGTTTTTATGCTCACAACCTCCACCCCCCAACATTTCTCCTGCTAGCTGGGGGGCTTGTGGAGCTTGCCCTGGACTTTGGAGAAGTAAGCTCTTTGTAAAATTCTTCCCACGTCCAACTCTGCAGGCTGCTTCCATGAGAGGAAGGAGAGCTGACGTCAACCAAGCGACCTCTGTGTTTAGGTTGACACCACTATTCCGACGAGGAGCCGGCACTTTCAGTACAGGGGACAATGAGCTGCAGCAAGACCGACTGTTTCTCAGATATTTACTTTAAGATTAAGGATCATTCTTACTTTTTGCCCCTAGCTTTCTCCTTTAAAACAACAACAACAACAACAACAACAACAAAAACGCCACCTGCAAAGCATTTCTTGAGGAATTTTTAATGGCTTGTTAAATCCCAAGTCATTATCAAAAAAAAAAAAAGACTCAAGTCTGCAAAGGCTTAAATATCATGATCCATTCTCCTCTCTCTAGAACTCATATTAACCTCCAAGAGTGGTGCCAGCAGATTAAATAGACAAAACACCAAACAAGAATGTTTTGAAGCAGTCTTTCCTTGTAAGAATAAGTACATCTTTTTTAAAAATTTCAGTTAAGCCCTGGCTTAGAACTCGTTTGCTTGAATCAAAGGCCGAGGTGGCCTGCCAACCATGACTCCCCAGAGCCCGCTGGGGGAAGTTCAACCCCACAGGCCAGAAGTCAAGGCGTCGGGAGATTGGCTTTGCTTTATCGGAACAACAGCATCTCCTGCACTCCCACAGCTGAGAGCCAACCAGAACTCACCTGAAACGCTCCTCCAGTTGTTAAAAAACCTCAATGCTTCTGTGGTAGGTAAACAGCTGCTTCCCCAAGACCTCACCCCCTACCTGCTCACAATCTACCAACGAAAGCGTAGAAGCTTGGCACAACCAGGAAACCCCTGAGACCTCTACCAAGCCACTGCCAGCATGAAATCTGGTTCGTAAGTGTTCCCACCAATCAGCCCCCAAACTTCTGCCCCTTGTGTGGCCCTTGCCAGAGCAGTTAAGGGCCTCAACTGAAGCAAGGGCACCCTCCACACTGACCCCTGTTACTGACATCCAGGTAGACAAATATGCAATACACATGTAGACCCCTGAGGCTGTAACCAGACACACCACTGGCCTTCTCTCCCCGGGGCTGATCTCCTGTAGCCACTGGTGGTAATTGCGGCCTCTGGGGGATTTGAACTGTAAGATATTCTGGGTTCAACAAGGGAAGAATGGAAGAGCTGGCAGTAAACTGGTCCATCCCAGATACTGGCGGAGCACTGTGGGTTCTCTCAATACGGTGGGTTCTATGAGGTACTCAGCAACAAGTGGACGCTGCAAATAGACGCCAAGGGACTAATTTAAGTCAGGTGCTACAGGTGGTCCCTCTGCAATGTCGTCATTGAAGTTCACCTCCCATTTAACAGAATAAGTTTAAAAACAAAACAAAACCTGGAAACGAGTGGCAGGAGCTGCTGCGGAGCCCATCGCAAGCTTGCGGTCACAGAGTGCTGGGGCCGAGCGCCCCGGCCATGGGCCTGGCCATGGCGCGGCAGCTCTCCCAGGAGCAGGGCATCACCCTGCGCAGGAGTGCCGAAATCGTGGTCGAGTTCTTCTCATTTGGCATCAACAGCATTTTATATCAGCGTGGCATTTATCCCTCAGAAACCTTTACTCGCATGCAGAAATATGGACTCACCTTGCTTGTAACTACTGATCCTGAGCTTATGAAATACCTAAATAATGTGGTGGAACAACTAAAAGATTGGTTATACAAATGTTCAGTTCAGAAACTGGTGATGGTCATCTCTAATACTGAATGTGGTGAGGTCCTTGAAAGATGGCAATTTGATATTGAGTGTGATAAAACTGCCAAAGATGACAGCGCACCCAGAGAGAAGTCTCAGAAAGCCATCCAAGATGAGATCCGCTCGGTGATCAGACAGATCACAGCCACCGTGACGTTTCTGCCGCTGCTGGAAGTTCCCTGTTCCTTCGATCTGCTGATCTATACCGACAAAGATCTGGTGGTGCCGGAAAAGTGGGAAGAGTCGGGACCGCAGTTCATTACCAATTCCGAGCAGGTGCGCCTGCGCTCCTTCACCACCACCATCCACAAGGTGAACAGCGTGGTGGCCTACAAAATCCCCGTCCTGGACTGAGGTGAGCCGGAAGCAAGAACGGGATTCTCAGACGTGTTTCCTGAAACCAAGTCAACTGTAGTTTGTGATGTACTTCATTGACTGATTTTTAGATGAGAAAAACCTAACATTTTACTGAACTGCATAATTGTTCCATTTTTGGGTACCTGTTTGACTTTGCAGAGTAGACATAATTTTTTGCATACTGTTCAAAAGGGAGCCCCCAGTGACCTCAGCACTGCCAGGTCCTTTCTGTGAGGGCGTGAGGTGGTAACTAGATGGGAAGACTTTGGTTGTGACGCTGAATGCCTTTTAAATCACACCTCTGGTCAGGGAGCTGGAGTCAGAGTGCAGGTGAACAGGAAACACAGCAGAAGTCCGATGGTGCGGAATTTGTGTTTAGGTCCTAAAGTAACTGATCAGCCACAGCAACAAAATACTGCTGTTAGGTCCTTTTGCCATTTATTTCATTTGTATAGTTTCCATACTGAAAAAATCTCCAATTATTTGATTTAATGTATATAATTTACACTTATAAAGCCACTGCTATTTCTACTGTTTAACTTCTGGTGACACAGAATTCTTAAAAATGTCTTTCTGTGTTTTATAAAATCAAGCCTTAAATGACAATGATAAATAAAGTTAAATGTGTATGTTTAAAAAAAAAACAAAAAAAAAAACCTTCTGAAGTCTCACCCACCACGGGCTTTAACAACATTAATTTTATTCACTGAAATAAGAACTATCATGTAATAGCAGGAAACACACTAACTGCATATTCATTTGTTTGGGACTATAAACATCAATATTATCATCCCCATTTTACAGAGAAGTAGCTGAGGCACAGGAAGGCAAAATTTAAGAGGCAGAGCCAAGAGTTAAAGCAGGCATTCCAGCAACAGAGCTGCATTTTCTCTCTTCTGGCCTGAAAGGATTACGTTTGACCTAATCAGATATGGCACTCCAATAAACTTTGTGTGACATGTTTGATAATAGAGATATTGACTATCTAAAAACTTCAGACAGTACTATAAGAGCTGGGGAATCTCAGATGTAATTGGTGTGGGTTCAGCAGAAGCTGAGATTTAGCACCATGAATATTAATGGGAAAGTCGTTGGAAGGATACAATGTAGTTCCCTACATCAAATCATGACTCACACAGGGGCATTATTCAGCTAGCGAGCAAATTAAAGATCCCAACAACTTCTAAAATTTTTAAAAAATTATATGGAAATTAATAATCACATCAAAGATTTTTACTACAAATGCTATCAGTTGGCAAGCAATTTTAAACATAAATATAGTTGAGTTATATTAGAGAATAAAGGGGGAAAAGTTTCCTCATTTTTATTTACATGTTAAAACAGTATTACCACATCAACAAATGTTTTAGTTTCAACTCTGTCCATGCCTCACTATCACATGCTCCTCCTCTCGCACTAGTGTGTGTTTGCTCACTAGTCTTCACCCTGCAAGGACCCCCGTCAATCCTCTTATTTCACTTACTTCACCCACTCAGATACACTCCTCAAACACATTCCCAAGCTCTTCCCCAGAGTTCCACTCAACCTGACCCTCTTCATCTTCACTACCTGCCATGGGTTGAAGAGTGTTCCCCCAAAATTCACATTTACCTGGTACTTCAGAATCTGATCCTATTCGGAAATAGGATCCATGAAGATGTAATTAGTTAGGATAAGGTCATACAGGATTAGGGAGGGCCCTAAATCCAGTGACTGGTGTCTTGATAAGAAGAGGAAACAACAGACAGGTCGACACAGGGGAAGCAGCTGTGAAAACAGAAGCAGAGATTGGGGGGATGCAGCCACAAGCCAAGGACTGCCAGGGACTGCCGAGGAATGCCGAGGACTGCCGGGAGCCACCAGAAGCTAGAAAAAAGACACAAGACCAACTTCTCCCCTCAAAGAACCAGCTCCTCCAGAGGAACCACCCTGCTAACACCTTGATTTCGGACTTCCAGCCCTTTGAACTGTGACAGAGTAAGGTTGCGGTTCTAAGCAACCCAGTTCGTGGCGATTCTTCATGGCAGCCCTTAACATCCACGGGTAATTCCCATGTCTCAGTGTGTACCAGAATCACCTGGAATCTTGTTCAGACAGAGCGGTGGGCCGAAGCCCCCGTTTCGGATTCACTGCATCTGAGGTGGGGTCTGAGACTGCGCATGTCCAACAAGTTCCCAGGTAACGCTGATGTGGCTGGTCTGGGGACCTCGTTTTGAGAACCACGGGGTCTACCACCCGCATTAGCACTTAGTTGCATTCGGTATAGAACTGCATTACCTCACCTGTGACATTATGGTGACAGTCGGTTCACAAATATAGGGTCTGCCTTCCCAGAGGTCCCACGAACACCGCAAAACCCAGGCTGTAACATCCTTTTGTCTCCCCGCAGGACATAATGGTGGCTGGCACATTGCTAAATTGAATGGTCCAAGCCCAATGGTTGAAAGCATTAACTTTATGCTCTTAAATCTTGTTTCATCATTTGTAAAAAGGGAATGTTCGTGAAGATTGCATGAGATAACTCACATAAAATGCCTATGAGATTGCCTGGCTCCTAGACTGCACACAACAAATGTTAAGTACTATTTTTTAAATGTTTTTATTAACACAAAGAATTGCTTATACCTAGATGAAACTTTCTAAAACAATGGATATACCAAAGCTGAAACCCAGAACTTCTCAGTCATCCAGCTCTTTCCCAGTTCCTTCCTGATGACACCTTTCTTTATAGGCAAGTTTCAGAATCGCAACTCCTGATTATTCTCCCGCCCTTTGCTTTATTCAAATCTCTGCCTTGGTTTCCTCCCCTCAAATCCAGTTCTTTGCAGGTCTGTGTTCCCATTACTGTGTCCAATCCCTGGAGCTGAGCCATCACTACCTCCTAGAATCCAAATGCCCACCTCCCCCAATCTCCGCCTCGCACCCCCGAGACCACCCCAGTGCCAACTACCTATGGCAGAGACCTCTCCTGATCCCATGACCCCTCTGGTCCCTGAGTTAGTCTTCTTCCTGTTCATCCCATAAGGCCGACTGAGGTCTCTAATAAGCCTTGGTCAGGAAGAGGCCAGTTTCCAGGGGTCTCAGTGTAACTGGAATGCTTTTTTTTCCCCCTAAATCAGGTGCCACTGAAAGTGTAGGAAAATTCATGTTGTAAGATACTATGTCACGCAATCATCGCTGTGGAGGGAGACGATAATGAAAAAGCAAGTACTGACAGAAATCTCGAAGGCACCATGAAGCACAAAAATGAAGACACAGGCGGGCCTCTGAATAAGTGCATGTTCATTTTCAGAGCCCCTCACGGACCACTGAACTAAGAAGATGATATTCAAGAAGTCCACCCAGGAAAGCTTCATGGCAGGTGTGAAGAGGAAGAGACTGGTCTACTCAGCTGCTTTGTGCAGCTTTTCCGTCAAAGCCAGCCATAAGAAGGGACAGCACGTTTACATGAACTTCAGCACTTGTCCAAGTCCCTCTCCTATGCTCATCCTGCCCTAACTGTCTTGTTCCTTCTTCCCTCAGGCTCACTAAATGGGGACACCAGACTGAGAGCAGGCACACACTCCATGCCAGCAGCCATAGTGCCGGAGACTCAGCAACAACGGGACATCTGTGGCCTCTGCCTCCATGAATGCTGGTTGGGAAGATGAACAAGAATTTTTAAACAACCATTTAGTGACAATGACCACATGTGCTGAGGAGGAGGACAGGAGGAAGAAAGTCAGGGCATGTTCAGCACAGCCCAACTCTCCTTAGCCAGGGTGTAAAGTCGCTCCCAGCACCCAAGTTGCACTGCTGGTACGCACCCTATATTGCGTGTGGTGTTATTTAAGTTTCCGGGAATTTAATTGACCAATGATTTCCATGGGCTCAGTTCCTTTGTTTTCCAGTTGGGCAACTTTACAGGCTGTTGTGATCCTCCACGGCTTGCAAGGAAAGGGGACTGGTCTTTCTTTTCAATGGAGCCTGGAGGTCCTCTGGGATTTGAATATTGTTTTAGGAAATGCCTACAGCATGAAACTTAAAGCCAGAACCAGATGATGAGACTGCAAGAAACAGATGGAGTCCTAGTTCCAACTGTAACATACTTAATCTAAAAAAGAACATGGTACAATTAAAAAAAATTAATTGGGAGAATAAGCCTTAGATTTAAGACAGATTATAACATCACCATGCGATCTGGTTTTCACTCTGCCTTGGTTTTCCAATCAGTAACACTAGTTTATTAACTTCCTTCAACTCTGGTTTGAGAATTATTGACTCACAATAAAAAAGCGCTATCTTCTGTAGAAATGTTTCTTTTTATCTCAGAGATCCCATCTAACCCCTGTGGACTATCTCAAGCCACCCTGCAGACAGGACCATGGACACATACTAATCACCATCACTCACAGAAGGACCTATACAATAGCCAATCCAATAGAAATGTTAATTCTGCCCACAAAGCACTTAACCTGGTACAGCTCAGCTTTTTTTCTCATATCTTCCAGTCAATCGGTGAAGCCATGAAATTAACCGGTAACCCACCAAACAGGCTGTGGAA
>PVJI01020040.1:12083-30570 GCA_004026765.1 Micronycteris hirsuta
AAGGAGAAAGAGCTCAGACTCTGGGATGGGAATCGGGTAGTAACTGGGTTTGAGTCACAACTTCAATACTTCTGTCTATGCAACTTTGGGCAAATAAGTCTCCCTGCCTCAGTCTACTCATTTGTAAAAGGAAGATATTACTACCACCTGCTTCCCTAGGTCATTGCGAGGATTAAATGGGAAAGTGTCTAAAACACTTAACATGGACCCAGGTATATGACCAACAGCAGCAGAATGTTACTCATCCTTACAACTTGGGGCCTTAGCACCACCCCCTTCATATGCTAGAGTTAAAAAGAAACTCAGAGTTAATAGTATCCCTTTCAATGCAAATGAGTTCTTTCTCCCATGACTTTTACTCCTTACTGCATAGAGCAACAGAGGACAAGAACACAAGGCGGCACATGGAAACAGTGACTGAAGGTCAGCCTTCCTCGTTCTAGTTCTCAGTTACTACAGAGACCCCCGGGGCAATTCATCGGTGTCCCTGAGCCATAATATTCTCATCTTTTAAGCTGAAAAAGTAAAATGAGGGGATAATGCTTCAGTAAGAATAATATTACCTCTGCTGCATATGCCACAGTCATAGCCTCAAATAAAACCGTGTCTGTGAAAGCAGTTTTTTTATTAGCCACAGAACATGAATACAAATGTGGGTGATCAAGGAGGATCCCCCGTGGGAGCACTTCAGGTAGCTGAAGGAGCACTTGTGCCCTTCCTGGTCCGGAGTCACCCGGTCTCAAGTTCCTGGATGACTTCCACGGCAACTTCCCTCTACGCTCCTGAGCCACACTGGGAAGACAGCTGAGAATGCAGTCCCCAGGCTGCCTCACTGTGGATCGGCTCCCCCAGCTGCCTTGCAGGACCTGCTCTGTGAGCCAATCACCCATTGTGGGAAAGCCACTTATCCTCCGGTCCCTGGGCACGGGGCCCTTGCAGGTTGATGCCCTCTCGGGTTTTGAACCTTGTTGCTCCTAATTGGTGGTGACGTCCACCTTCTCTATAGGCTGCAGAATATTCTCCCTGGTTCCTGTCTTCCCAAATTTTCGTACTTGCTTCCATTTTTATTTACTCTTGGGGTTGGGGAAACCTTGTGGACTTAAGAGACCTTAAAGTGTCAGCAGGTAAGAGAAAAAGTGACACAAATAGACATACTCATCTGCAAAGATATTGACCTGAAATTGGAAACACTCACTGGGCAGGGAGTGAAGAGAAACATCCAGATAAGAAGAAGGGCGGGTACTGAGATGAAGTTTTATCCTACAGGTAGAATTCAATATCAGGAGACATCAAAAACAGTCTAGGTCAAACTAAAATATGTATAAAAATTACCTGGGTAATCTTTCTCCTTATGCCCCTTATCCTTTGCAGAATAGAACAGGAGAGGACAAATTTATTATGAGCTATAGAAAACAGTAACTAGAGCAGTGCCTCCTTAAGATACAAAGAACATTTCAGTGGGTCTAGGCTTCTGAATTGTTAATAAACTCCCAGGCCATGCCCACGCTGCTGGGTTCTAAGCAAAACAGACCCAAGTGGCTAATAAAATGGTAGTCTGTGAACAAGAGACTGGAAAAAAAGCAGAGAGATTGTTTTAGCCCAATTCCAGGAAGATGATCATGAAGAAGCCTCTATTTAAGGCTTCTATTGTAAGTGTTCACAAGTAAGGAACACTTGTAGATTCCTACTTTGTGGGAGGCATGCACACTAGCAGCTATCCTCTTGAATAAAAAGCAATGAACAGGACAAAATGGCCTCTCCCCCATAAGGTCTGTAATCCGATATCAGACTGTAACTTCAGCCCACGGTAGACAACAGTGAGAACTCAACCACCCCACACAGGACTCCTGCGTCAGCGGGTGCCTTGAGCAACACCTCCAAAGGGAAACGCCTGGTCTCCAGGCTTCTCCTCTCCCCCGCTTTCAGCTCGCTCCCCCTCAACAGCCAGGAGCAGTCTTTTCTTTTTTTCCCATGTAAATGAGAATGTTGCTTCTGCCCAAGATGGAGGAACAGACAACAGATTTACACCTCCTTCTCAAAAACAAATAAAAGATAAAATATCATGAAACAGTGGTTTGGAACATGCTGAACATCTGAGATGGGGAAAACAAACAAATGAAGCCAGTCCTGAGATTTTCCCGGCTCGCTGTCCTGAGACAGTTTCCAGGCAGTGACTCAGGGAGGGGGACCCAGGCAGAGCCCGAAGGACCCCCTGAGTTGAGACAGAGCTGAGTGAGGTCTGGGGAGATGCAGGCAGCTGGAGTACAGAGAGGTAGGAGCTTCCCAGACAGAAAGCCTGGGCCTCTGCACAAAGGCACCACATGAACACTCAGCGGAGCACGGATCAGCAAACCCACACGAGAAAACTCCTGGTGGCCAAGGGGGAAACTC
This sequence comes from Micronycteris hirsuta, assembly GCA_004026765.1. Taxonomy (NCBI): domain Eukaryota; kingdom Metazoa; phylum Chordata; class Mammalia; order Chiroptera; family Phyllostomidae; genus Micronycteris; species Micronycteris hirsuta. The sequence continues at coordinate 14,475 of PVJI01020040.1, forward strand.
AGAAAGGATTAGGTAACAATTCCCTGTGATCATTCCCTGGGAACTCAGGCCCACCCCAGGCCTACTGAACGTATAACCCTGGGGGCAGGGCCCAGAGATCTGTGTTTGGGGCTGGGGGAGGGGAGGGAGGGGGATCAATTTGTTGTTCCACTTATCTGCACTCATTGGTTGACTCTTGTGTGTGCCCTGACCAGGGATCAGGAAGCAGGGATCAAAGCTGCAACCTTGGTATATTGGGACCACGCTCAAACCACCTGAGCTACCTGGCCAGGGCCCAGAGACCTGTGCTTTAACAAGCTCTCCAGGAATATCCTGGTGCGCACTCAATTTCAAACACCACAGCCCTAAGACAGTGATGCTCCACCCTGGCTAAATACTAGAACCACCTGGGAAAGCCAAAAAACCCTGATGCCTAGGCCGCATCCAGAGAGCAATCAAATCAGTCTCTGACTCAGTAAGGCTGGGTGTGGCCTGAAAACCTGCATTTCTAACAAGTTCCTGGGCGATGCTGGAGCTGTGGTCTGAGAACCCCTAGTCCAGGGTTTGAGAAGGGGTGACCCCTGCCTTTAGGAGCCAAGAAAGATTCCACAGCTAGGAAACCAGACAGAATGTGACAGATTGCCTCAAACCCCTCTAATGATGGGGAGATCACTACATACCAAATTATCCTATTTGGGGACAAAGCTAATTATGAACAATTCCTTACTTAGTGAACAAAATCTAGTTCCCTGTAACCTTTCCATTGTGAATCCGTATTAAGGGTTTATTTTCCCTTTCCTGACTTTATTTTTCTCCCCTTTGAAGGGATTAAACCGTAACTGCTCCCAAGTTGCAGTTAATTATTTTCGGTAAAATGATGCTGTTTGACTGTTTTGTCAGTTTCTTAATATTCTGAACCCTATTACGGCTGCGGTGCTCAGCCTTCAACATATGTAATAACCACAAAGGAACCTGCTAAAAATGCTAATATTGGGGCCCCCGCCCCCAAAGCTGCTGATTTAATAGTCTGCTGTGGTCTCCGGCGTCTGCAGTTTTATGAATACCAGGGGCCCTCCCACAGCCACATATGGGGACCTGCGACCCTAGGAGCCCGCTCTCAAGTGCAGTACCCAATGAGCATTTTCAGAATGGGTTCTTCCAATGATTTTTAGACAAAGATACAGCATCCTAAGACCTCCTGGTCTTACACTGAATATTCTGCTAGAACCTCCAGTTACGATTTGCCAGCAAGGGCCCCTGCTGCTTCCAGGTTATACACGCAGGAGGTCTGGACCGTGAGGCAAGGCCACCCCCATCCCCCGCCCCACTGCCCTGGCTAAGGGCCAACAGGCTCAGTGGCCTTGGGGACTGATGCAGATCACATTCATTTTCTCCCACCTTTTTCCTAATGTTTCCACTCTTTTTTTCTTCCTCCTCAGTTCCCGTCCCTTTTCTCTTCACTTTCTCATAATGACAAAAGCTACTATTTGCGGAGCCTCTACTTCATTAGCTGGCACCCAGCTCAGAACATTACGCACTCTGCCTCATTTAGTCTCTACAAGTACCTGTGAGTTCAGCCTTATTTTATAAATAAAGGAAAATGTCAGCCTGTTCTGGGTCACAACCAGTGACTGGCAGTGGGTGTCCCTGATCCCAGAGCGTCTGACTGCACCGCCTGTGCTTTGGCTTCCTCCCTTCTTTTCTTTCATTCCCCCTTCAAGCCCTTCTGCATTCACTCCCTCCTCCACATCACCTCGTCGTCTTTCTCCACCAGTCTTGGGACAGAAGTCCCTGCTATGGCCGACAGCAAGAGCCCAGAGCTTAGACTCACGGGGCAGCTCAAACTCCCATGGAGGAGACACAGAGGGTGCGGGCTGCCCAGGTGTCTGAGAGGGCCTGTGTCAGGGACCAGGAGGGGGTCTGTGTCCTTTGCACACTGGGGGCCCCACAGCAGACACAAGCGACTAGATGCTGTCTGACCCTCTCACCCTTCCCAGATCACAGTCCCATCTTGCAGCCTGGTCCAGGGACTGGTTTCCTGCTTGCTAACTGCAGAGTCCTTGGTCTTTCTGCAGGGCCTCATCTGCAGGCAGTATAAGTACCTGGCACCAGCGAGGGCAGCCAGCCTGGGTGACAAGAGTCAGCAATGAGAGTTCAGGGGCTAGATCTGCCCTGATAGCTCTCCTGGCCCAAATAAGAGCTGAGTACAGACACATTTGGCAGAAAAGCTTCCATCAGCTCCCTTGCCAAGACATCAAGGCCATGCTGAGCAGATCCCTCAGCTTTCAGCTGTGGCATTTCAGGTTCCCTTAAGTTAATGGTTAGTGACTCATTCAGCTTCCTCGGGTGGTTAGAGCCCAGCTTCAGACACAGTTAGCTACAGTTCTCGCAGTCCCGGACCCTGGAAGACTTCCAGTCGGGCTGGCTGCAGGTGGAGCTCTCAGACTTTCCAGGAACTCCTTTTTCCTGGGAAGCCCTGGGAGCTACGGGTCAGAGACTTCCAGACCACATGAAAGCACAGGATTTTCCCATCCAAGTAGCAAGTACCAGTAGATTTCACATGGAAGGGAAGATGTCCACTGAACACAAAGATTCTCTGCAAACTCAAAGCAGATTTCACGTAGCCCTGGAGTAGCAGAGTTAGGAACAGGAGGAAACTCATGGGCAGTTTAGGACTCTACCCTGGAAAGTAACTTGATAAGGTCTCAGCTTGGTTTAGCCAAGGTAGGTGCTTCCCAGATCATGTTGAAACACCAATTAGTGCTGCTTTTTCATCTCCAAAGATGACTTCACATTCAAGACCCGTCTACATAACTTTGTCAAGTCCTCAATTTTTCCTAACCTACAGTCTCCAAGTCTCTCTAGAAGTGAGAGCACGCCCTGTCCCATAAATCTCCAAGCTTCTTACGACCATAGGAAAATGTAAACTACAATACTTGAGGGTAAGCAGTGAGTGCCACTTAGGCTTCGACAATATGCATTTCTTAATAAACCCCTCTGTTTCCAAAGAAACAGAACCAATAGAGTATTTATAGATATACCTAAGAAGAGGTTTGTTATAGGGATTGGCTCACTCAGTTATGCAGGCTGAGAAGTCCCACAGTCTGCCATCTGCGAGCTGGAAAACCAGGACAGCCAGCGGTGCCCTTCAGTCTGAGTGCGGAGGCCTGAGAACCCCTGGCCAAAGGTGTAAGTCCCAGTTGAGTCTGAAAGCCCAGGAACCAGAATCTGTGGTGTGTGAGGGTGTGAGAAACCAAGTCCCAGCTCAAGCAGAGACAGAGAGAGAGAACTGGCCCTTCCTCCTCCTTTGTTCTGTTCAAGCACTCCACAGATTGGGTGATGCCCTGCCACAGGGAGGAGGGATATCTGCTCACTCAGCCTACTAATCCAAATGATAATCCAAATAAGACACCCTCACAGACACACACACCCAGAAATAATATTTTACCAGCTCTCTGGGCACCCCCGAGCTGTGTAAGCTCAGTCAAGTTTACACATGAAATTAACCATCCACAGGAGACTCTCCTTCTGATCATGGTGTTATCCATGCGGATAACACCCAAAGAAAACTTCCCAGCCCGTAGCATTTCATTATGGGGCAGCCACATGCCGTACCTGCTCCCCCCATCACTGTCTTCCAATGACTCTCATGGGACAAGGGTGACACCTATGTCCCAAGGTAGGCAATTCATGAACTCATGGATGGCCCTGAATTCTCATGTGGATTAAACCTTCTGGCCAATCTCAGGAATTTAAAACAGGCAACAAACGGGAGGGCGATCAAGCCATTAGGAGAAAAAACATAAAGAAGCAGAAACCATGAGCAGGAGAACTAGGGCAGAGAACAACTGTGGCAGGTTTGGAACACAACAGCGATGAAAGGAAATACCCTTAAAGAAGCCAAGGCGGAGAGAAGACCTAATTTGCGTTCGTGGCGAACCACCAGGGTGCAGACCCACCAACACCTACTGCCGACACCTCTACACACGTTGTCAGCCTGGCTCCTGACTTGAAGAAGCCAGATTATGCCGTGGCTTCGTCTCCTGTGTTTCCTGGGAAATCCCTGTTTCCCTGATCGCCACGTGCCTCCTCTCCCGAGCTGGGTTTCCACACGTCTCTGTCTCCTGCAGCCGGAAGGACTCCGTTCATCTGACATATGAGTGTGTGAGAGTCTGGTCAGCTATGAATGTGCCGGGTATTAAAAAGGGTCTACCCCAGTCCTAACTGCAGGGACCCCTCCCAAGCCTGGCCACTTTGCTGAGTCTTCACAACCTCGGGCAAGAAAAACTCTTCGTGATCCTTGCCCTTCAACTTCCTACCAGGGGCGGGTTGGACTTGTCTGAGGACCTTGGACGTGAACAGTCCTACAAGGGTGGGTACTGATTTGCATAGTAGTTACCCCAGAGCTTCAACGTATTTCCTCTTCTCTGCAAGGGATCATGTTCTTTAAAAAAAAAGAAAAGAAAAGAAGAATCAAGGGAAGGGGACTTTAACGATCTCTATTTTCATGTCCCCGTTTAGCGCAGGCAGCCAGGGAGGCGAGAACTTGCGGATGCAGCACTTCGCTGGAGTGGCTGTTAAAGTGATGTGTGGAGAGGACAGCCGCAAAACCTGCTTAATGCTCAGAAACACCTGCTGGGAAATATTTTTTCTGCATGGGTTGCAAACGACATTAAAACAATTTTCTTGCCTTTAACCAAAGAGGGGTGAGTGTAAGGGGCAGCCATGTTTCTCCATGGGCTGGCATTGCGGAACGGAACTGGAGAGAATTAAGAGATAAGCAAAAGGCCGGGGGAGCAGGCAGGGGGTCTCTGGCAAACTCTGGCCTGAGCACTCGGCTGTGCTGACCCCTGTCCTGCAGCTCTGAAGGCAACTTCTGGCTCAGACCATAAATCCCCACTTGGCTACCCTCATTTCTGAGCTCTAGGGGATTTCAGAGTGCCCTCTCCGCCTCAGTTCCCTATAGCCAGTGTGGCCACGGCATTTTATTGAGTGCAGCTGCTGAGGAAAACACATATCCAGCTCCTCCTTTCTCTGGGGAGGTCATCCGCTGACAACGCCCCCCCAACCCCATTCCTCCTGCCCTAGTTCAAGTTCTGAGCATCTTTCAGCAAAATTACTCTGGTGGCCACCTAACTGGCCTCTCCATTTCCAGTTTCTCCCTGCTCCCCTTCACCCTCCACACTTGTTCCATAAACTTCTAAAATGAAACTGGTCCTGTTGGGCCAGTGTCCACCAATGTCCATGGCTTCCTCTCAGTCATAAACTTAAGTCCTAACCTCTGAGCCCTGCTTGCCACAAGCTGACTCAAAGCCACTGATCCATCTTTAAATATTCCATTGTGCTCAGACGCTCAGCTACGCTCCCATAGCATGATGTCCTACGCCTTCCTGGAGGGTTCTCCCCTCTCTGCCTTTGCTCTTGCGATTTACTCTCTCTGGAGCACCATTTTTCTGCCTAAAGGATTCTAAATGTCAAGCCCCAGGACACTGAGAGAGATAATGGCATCCTGGGCATAAATAGGACAGTTGGAAAGTAACAAGTTCAGAGTCACATAATGTTGAGTCACATAATGTTGAGGTTTGAGGTAAAACTGGGGCTCCCAAAAAATGCCCAAGGGACTGAGGAAGTGTGTTACAGATCTGAAAGGCACGTCTGAGCCAGGAAAACAGATTTAGGAGTCATTGTCTAGAAAACAATTAGTAGTTAAACCATGGATTTTATCACGTTCGCTAAGGAAGCAGGTGCTTTTGAGGTGGGGCATCTCTGTCCCAGCTCTGAGATACAGTGATACCTCGGTACTCATCACTAATTCATTCAGGAACTTGTGACAAGGGCTGGAACCAACGAGTACAAAACAATGAAGCATTTTCTCTCGTGGGGAAGCATCATGACTCACACAAGTTCTAGCAAGTGCGAAAAGTCCCGAGCCAGCGCTGGGTGCCGAAACATTTTTTTCTCGTCAAAGTGAGACAAGTACAGGGTTTGATGAGTTCTGAAGCTGAGGAGTACGAAGGTAGGACTGTACTTTTATACACACAAAGCTCTTGTTTCACGTATTTTTCTTCTCAAAATGTCATCACATTAAACTGGGCCACAGAAGAACCGGAATAAATGCATGCTGATGGAGAAAGAGTGGCTGGTGAGTAGCCACGGAGAAGCGACACTGTGTGAATTATGCCAACACTGGTATTCCACCATGGGCTTCTTCTTTGGGGCCGTTCCTCAGGGGGTCAGACACAGCCACACTGGCAGCAGGGAACTACATTTTCCTTTGTGTCTTTTCCCCAGAACACACACAGCCTTCTCCCTCATTGTGTCCTACTTGCAAATAGCCATAGCAACATTGTAAATAGCACTCTTACCTGTGAACGTTTCCTCTCCCTCAAACTGCTACATTCTCAGTGGAAGGAAGTCAAGGGCACCCCCGGCGCTGCTAACAGCATGGAAGCCTGGGGCAAGAACACCCTGTAGGTGGCCTTTCCTCATCCCACCAAAAGTCCCTAGGGCAGAGCTGGTGACACCCTATAGCCAGGCTCCCCTTACCAGACCCTGGCATCTTGGAAGCTCAGAGGCAAACCAGATTCAAATAACCTAATGAACCAAGGAGGGAAGAAAGGAGAAACGCTAGGTGAGACCGTGGCTAATGGCTTTGGGCAAACGCACGCATCCTCCTGTTGCCATTTTAATAAGACTGGAGTCCTCACAGCACACTAATTCCTCCCTGGATCACTGCTTCCCAGAGCAATCACATAAATCCGTCTAACATTTAAGCAAAAGGATATTGAGCTTGGCAGATCAGTACAGTTATGTTTGCCTCCTGGAGTGATAAGGTCACCTACCAGGAAAGGCGGGTGGAGGTGCCAAGCGCCACAACGTGAGGTGGTCAGACAAAAAAATAATTGGGGAGAATCAAGCCAGAATCTCTAGGAAACGCAAGCTTGGGGTGTCCAGGTGCCATTAAAAAATGCAAAAAGTTCAAGACAGGTCAAAATGCAGCCTGGTATTGCAAGGATATGGAAATAGGCCTTCTTAGGTTTGGAGCCTCCACCCCCACTAAAGAGGCAGGTTTTCAGCCCTAAATTGTTGCACTTCAGCTGCTCACACCTGATCAGGTGATTTATTTGCATGTCAATTCACAGCCTTCTGAGTCTAACTTGTACCCCAGTTTTCAGAAAACACCCATGTTTCGCTCATTACAGCCTGTCCTGGAAGCTAACCAAACCCTCTCAAAGATCATATCAGGAAACAGAATCTTCTAGTGCTACGGACAGGAGCGTAAGTCGGTACCACCTTTTGGGGAAACAACTGGGCAATGTCTAGCAAAATTTAAAATGAACATAACATTTCACTTGGAAATTCCACTTTTAGGAATCGGTCCAAAAGATACGTTTGCACGTAGACCAACGGGTGTACACCCTTGTCTCATTGCAGCGATTTTGTAATAGCCAAAACACCAAGAACATTTGAAACGTACATCAAAAAGGAATCTGGTTAAAACATGCCGATGAAATGAGGAACTCGCCATTAAAAAGAATGAGGCGAACCTAAAGGCATTATGACAGAACAGACGACCTCCTGAATGTATTGTTACATGAAAAAAGCAAAGTGCGAGATGGTGTGATAGCATGTTATTGTTTATGTAAAAAACAAAACAAAAATAGAATATACACATGTACATAGGTATGCACAAGCACATATACACACATACACATACACACTCATGTCACTGTGCACACTATCTCTAGAAGGATGCATAAAGCCTCCCAAGGAGACACAGGGTAACAATAGCTGCCTTCCAAGTATGGAAGGAGAAATTTCCTTTAGGATGTTTGAATATTCTACCCTCCGCAAATATTATGATAGATGAGAGAGGGGGAAAAATGTTAACATAGATTCCTTTGTAGGGTTTGTAAGCATGCTAGCTACAGAGACCCTTCAAACCTACAACCTCCAACCCCACGGTAGGGTAGAGCAGGGATCAAGGAAGAGCCTGGCAAAAAAATATTAACCTGCAATCATCTGTGCACACAGGATACAATTCTGCACATGATCCACTGTAATTTTTTTCCATTCTAAGGCACATTAACCCTGATGCAACATCCTTTTCAGCCACTTCAGCACATCATTGGTTTGCAGTGAAAACTAATCTTCAAATTAGCCTAAGAAAATAGGATTTAGAAAGGTGGATCTACTCACCTAGGGACAACAGGTTCAAGTCAAATATAAGTGGTTTATTGGAGCTGATGGTGTGCCTTGAAAATCCCAGGGATGGCCAGCCTGCAACTTTCTGGCTGGCAGGTAAAAGAGACTTGCTAGGAGAACTTCTTTGGCAGCCCCACCCCCAGGCCCCCTGACTAAGGTGCTACTTCCATCATGCCCTCCAGCACACCACTTATCATGCATATCTGTCCCGCACCCTAGGCCATGGCAGTGCAAGTTCAGAGGCCACATCATCACTGCTTCCCCACCACTCAGCGTGTGGCAAACACAAGGTGCTTAATGAACATTTACTAAATTGACTGCAGCTGTCACCCAGCAAGACAGTGCTTCTCCAGCTCACTCTGGGTGCTTGCAACCTTTGCATAGTGTTGCATGTGGCTACCTTTCACTGTTACGCATCTTTTTTAGTCTGATACGGGGGGCTTTAAATGATAGAACGTGCAGGCAGAAGTTTGAATCATTCTTGCTGTGCTACCTGAGGCAAGTTGCTTCATCTCCCAGAACATGTCCTGTTACCCATGAAACAGAGGCATCACCTGCCTTCCCAGATGGAGGTGAGGAGGAAATGACATCACATGTGCAGCATACCTCCCCCACAGCAGCAAGGAACTAAATGGTAACTGCTATTGTCTTTTTTTATACTTCACATGGAGTAGGTATTCTCTCTTCTAGAGTAGGTATTCTCTCTTACTCACCTGGTACCTTCCTCGTGTTCGCTGTGGAGAAAATATATACTTTGAGGCTGTCAGACATGAGTTGGAATCTAGGACTTAGCTGGTTGTGTGGCTAAGGGTTCCCAGGCTTGTCACCTCAACTCTGAGTCTCAATTTCTTATCTGTAAAATGGCTATGTTCATACTTATGGGTTTGGGGTAAAGATTAAATGAGACAGTACATTTAAGGTACACAAAGCATGAGTGTAAAGTGTCACTAAATAGTAGCACTTATTATAACCTATAGAAAAACACAAAACCGCCCTGACTGGTGTGGCTCAGTTAGGTTGGCGTCATGGTGCAAAGCGAAAGGTTGCCGGTTCAATTCCTGGTCAGGGCGCATGCCTGGGTTGCAGGCAACTGATTGATGTTTCTCTCACAACAATGTTTCTCTTTCTCTCTCCCTCTCTTCCCCTCCCTCTGAAACACACACACACACAGAAAACCCTTGGCGCAGCAAAGCTTTGAGGCATGAACACAGCTCACGCTGTTTTTACTACTTCCCTTGGAAGTAGACAGAGATGACATGCAGAATGATGGGATGCATTCTGCTAGACACTAAAAAGTTTTCAGGGGCTGTGATCAGCCCTAGGAGTGAGAAGAATGGTTTGTCTAAGGAATCCCATCACTTTGCTGAAAGCAGTCCCAGAGGATAGCTGCTAGCAGGCCCCACTGGAAGGTTAGGCAACTGCCCGGTACCCTGGGAACTGCATTCCCCATTCACGGGTACAGAAACTGAGGCTGACTAACTGACCAGACACATAAAAAGTAGCAGAGCTGAGCTATAGACCTAGAACTGTGGACAATTAGCCCGATGCTCTTTCTACTACATCATCTGCCTTTGAGAAAAAAAAATGAAAGAATAATAGTGATCATAACCTACCCAAATAATAATAAGAGCTGAAATTTCTCTAAGTACAATTTCAAAAAGTTAAAAATATGACCTAAAGATACATATGATACAAAGATAAAATGAAGGAAGAGAAAGTTTCATAGGCAGGAAAAGATAAGACAAAATAAGTTCGCAACATTTGTTAAGTTTGGGTCCTAAGGGGTAATAAAACTTTAACCTTTGAGGTAATCTCCTTCGGTGGACAGAGATTGTTTGAATCTCTACTGAACAAAGATCCGCAGGTTATTGTGGATCTTCACAGGGTCTGGCCCCTGATAAATGATAAATAACAAGATGAACAAAGGAACGGGCTCTAAAATGAAATGATCCTTGGCCAACACAACACTGAAGGGACATGCAGTCCTCTTTCCCCAAGTCTGATCAATCTTTTAAACGTAGTAAGTTTGCTTACTTTTTGGAAGGCCCTGTGTTAGCATTTATGTATATTGCTCCAAGTGATCCTAACCACAGTTCTATGAGACAGTTGCTATAATTATCCCATTTTTACAGATTAGAGAAGTGAGGCACGCATGGGCTCAAACAGCTAGTAAGTGGTGCAGCAGAGATTCCAGCCTGAGCTGATGAGCGAGCCCCCCTTTATATGCCACTCTGCCATAGCAAGATGAAGTGACATGGCATCAGCCTTTCTGGGGGACCGTACCTCATCATCGTTGAATCCCTAGCACCCAGCTTGGTGTCAGACAGATAGAGAATCAATAAGTGTAAGTTTTGCTTTTCAAATCAAGAGCTAGGACTAAAGAAAGCTGTGACCCAGACCATAAACTATCAAGACCGGGTATGTGCTGGACACTGAGTTGGTACATGAACTCCAGAGTGAAGCTGAACTACCCAGCAGCCGATAACTGCTAAGTGAGCCTAAGAGACAGGGCCCTGCCCTAAGCGAGTGCACAGTCCAGTGGGGAAAACAAACATGGAAAACGCCTGACAGCAAAGCATGGTGTGCGTTGTGACCGGGAGCCAGTACAGGGTGCTGTGTGGGACCATGAAAGGTGGGCTTCCTGTGGTCCCGAGATCAAGCTCACTGGAGGATGACCTTTGGCTATCTGTGACCCCAAGGAACCATCTCTTTCTAGTTCAGGCCAAAGTCAAAGAAGAGCTGATGCATCAGCCTAGTGGGCCTGTCCCTTCTTATAGAGACATCCAACCGTGCTGTGCATTGTGAATGTTCAGATAATATTTCACCAATTGAACAGAGGAACGAAGTATGACTGTTTGGGGCAAAGATTAGATGCAACCAATAGTAGGTGAGATTTTAAAAGACAGATTTGAAGATTTCATCTTGAAGCTGAAGGAAGTATGAGCTGTCCCTGAAGTGTCAACTGCCCAAGTGAAATGACCCCCTGCTGCTCCTGACCCATGTAAGAACACAGAGGAAACACCTCTGAGCAGGGGGGAAAGACGGCATTTTTCCAGGAAGAAGGAAAAGAGAGCCAGGCTTGTACGCCTTCTGACTCATACCTCCTCCTGAAACGCGAGCCTCTTGCCAGCTCTAAAGAAGAGAATCGGACCCAGTCAGTGAGCCTGGCAGGGAGGAAACCAATGACATATTTTATTCAATTAAAACCGCTCTGTGTTTGCACAAGCCTCTGTGGGCTTTAGCTAATGTAGCATGGGCCAACGGACATGGAGCTACAGACTGATGCTCAGGAGTTAGCCGAGTGGGCTGGTGCTGCCCACAGCCAGCTGACACCAGGCCCAGACTCACCTCCACCCTTTCCCGGAATTCACGGTGTACAATTCTATGTACCCCTCCAGGCCAGAGGATTCCAAATGTGTCTTATCCAACTGGGCACCCCAAGAGCTGACCGCAGTGCCTGGAGCACAGAGAGACCTCATAAATGCTTATCCTCTCGAGGGGGTGCCGGCTGTGCCAGGCCTGGGCTCTCCTGACCTGGGAAGGTCCCTGTCAGCAGTGGGGCAGAAAGGAGCTTTGTGTCACGCCTTTCAGCTGAAAGAAGAGCTTCGCTTCCTTTGCTGTGACAGAAAGTCAATGAGGAGCCATGTGATTTGTGGAGCCTGGCTTTATCGAGCGGGGATGGATGGCCCAAGGGCAGGCCGGCCTCTGGGGTAGGGTGGCATTGGGCCAGTGAGCTCTTCTGGGGTGGGGAGGGCAAGGTGGACAAAGGATGGCCATTTTTAATGCAGCCTGAGCCCTTTCTGTAGGGAATTTACTTCTAAAGCTTTGAGTGTGGCTATTTGTTGCCAAGGTCTGCATCTTTCCATAGTGAGAACTCCAAGGTGGCTCCTGAGAGGAGGTGGGGGATATGATTTGGGGTCTTTTTTTTTTTTTAATTTCTTGAGGTTGATGCTAGATACATCTAGTTCTCCAGATGTCCTCCTGCAACATGGGTTGAAGTAGCAAAAATGTGCAAGTTATTGTAAAGCCCGACAATTCTTTGTTATTTCCAAATCAAACCAGGGTTTTCGAAATGGTTTGTCTCCCCTTCCAAGGAGTGTATCAACCATGCCGATAGGAGAGGGTTTGTTTTTCCAGGCTCTAGAGTTTTATGTAAATTAAATGCCCAAACTCTCTAGGCCAGAGGTTCATAGTGAAGTTTTACTGGGACACAGCCGTGCTCCTTCCTTTACGTGCTTCCTATGGCTGCTTCTACCCAACGCAGGATTGAGTGGTGTGTCCGACACAGTAGGACCCACAAAACCTAAACCTTTCACTCCCTAGGCCGTTACAGAAATATGCTGCCTGCCGACCCCTCCTCTGGGTTATCCACATATTTTTCATTCTTTCCAGGTGAAAAAAACCAAGGCCATTTCCTGGACACACTACACTAGAAACCTGAACAGAACTTCTCTGCCTGTGATAATGTGAGAAAGTATCATCAGAAGTATAATAATGGTAATTTTGTAGCTATTTCACCAATGCATTTTCATTCCCCCCCGAGTCACAGTCTGTGGCAGCCTCAGTACTTTGCCCCAAAGCAGGAGGACTCGTTTGCCGGTCTTCAGCAATACCATAGGCACGGAGGCCAGGCTGTTTGAGGGGCATTTTCTGTTGTGCATGGGCTTGATAGGCTTTCCAATCCGCTTGTTTATGGCAAGAATGAAGTTGCTTTTAACCGTGGAGGAAGATGTTTCACCTTCTCATCTGCTGTGGTTGACCACTCAGGAGCTCAGTGGCTGAGGGGTGCTGCTGGGGGCTTATCGATATAAAACATCTGAAGATGCAACTATGGCAAGGGGACATTCAGGTTGTAAATGCTCGTAGTTGGAGGACCATTCAAGGGTTTTGATCTGGGCAAGGCGCCTCTTCACTGACCTCCACAGCTCTCCAAGCACGTCAGGCGCTTAGTCCCTGCCTCAGCGAAGGCTGCTTTCTCACAAGCAGCGGGGAGAACCTGGCAGTGGCCCGCAAAAGGAGACTGCTTGCCTGTGGACCCCAGAGCCATCCTCCCCGAGCGGCAAGGGACTTCCTGTGCTTTTCTGCAGTGGCAGCTGCAGGTCGGCTCTGGGTGGACTAAGCCATCTCTCCTGAACACCAACTCATAAAAGATGCACCACAAACTACATTTGGACTTGGTGCTTTTCATCTCCGCTTGCCTGGGACAATGGTGTAGTCCATCTATCCTTGCTTCCGAGTACTTTTACTGGTTATTAAAGAGACGTTATCCCGTATGCTACTGCCTTGTGAAATTATTATAATCTCTGCAGTGAACCTGTGTGTTAAATAAAATATGGGCAAAGCAATCCCAGTCTCTGAGCATAATTTTGCTACCTGAAACAAAGCAGACCCACACCCGACACCTGATGGTCGATGACACCCCAGATGGAGAGACCACGTTTCTCCTGTGTCAGAAGGACGCTGCGGCCCTGGTTAAACGGAAACTGTACTGAAGCCGCTTGCTCAGTCGCTTTTTGGACAGTATCTTCTGGTTAATGCTATTTGTCACTGGCTCAGTTTCCCTAATTCCAGAATAAGTGTTGATCTTCTAGCCTCCGCTCAGTTACTGCTGTGGCCGGAAGTCACATGTGGATACAGCATGTAAAGGGTAATGGGGGAAGTGGCACTAAATATCAAAATTTATCAGCACCAAAAATGGTTAAGCCTACGCATCACCCAATAAACTTGTGGTTAGTTCACTTGTTCTTTCTTTGACTCATTTTTTCTTTTCTTCATTCACCAGATAGTTAATAAACACCTAAAGCGTGTCAAGCATTGACCTAAATTCCGGGGAGACGGAAATTAATACAACAGACAACAGCTCTGCCTCCCGGGGCGTATGTTCTAACATGCGGACAAATAAACAAGTAAATGAGCAAAATTTACAAATTGTGATCATTGCTAGGAAGGGGACCAGCAGGGAGAAATTATAGAGAGTAACACGGAACCTACTAACATTCTCATTTCCTAGCATAGCATACGACGTGGTACCATACACAGAACTTGCACTGGTTTGATTTTAAATGATTGAATGTGAAACCAAATATTTAAATTGCTGTATTTGCTGTCACTCCTATGGGACCAGCTCAGGGCAACTTCGATTTGTAGACAGGACAAAGAGGAAGAGAAGGAAGGCTGAGACAGCATTCCCTGCCTCTAAGGAAATTGCGAGGTACAAAACAACAGTCTCCTTCGAGACAATTTGCAATGACAAGGCACATACTTTACAAAGATCTGACTCGACAAGCTAATCTGGAAATCAGAACTGAGCTCAGTGTTAAGAGGACGTCCTAGGTCCAATGCCAGACTCCCATACTCACTCATTCTGTAACTTTGAGCCAAGTCTTAACATGTCCGTGCCTCAGTGCCTCATCTTTAAAAGGGATATAAAAACATTACCAGCTTCTTACTATTATTACAGGAATTCAGTGACTTAACATTATGAAAACCACTTAGCACTGAGCCAAGCATGTTGTGTGCATTTAATAAATGCTACAGTTCCTTGGCCTCCGTGTGCCTGTTTTCTTATCTGTGTGAAGAAGATAACATCCCTACCTCAGATGTTGAGAGGATTAATGAATTAATCCACATAAAGCACCTACAGCAGTAAGTGCTCAATGAGTATTAGCTAGTATTATTAATAATCTGATTCACTTGCCGGTGACAGTGGCTGTGAGCCCAGCCCATTTTAAAAGCAGAAGTGAGGAATTCGAGTCCTAAATATCTGAGCAAATCTACAAAGGAATCAGATGCACTGAGCCAGACCCACCTACACCACTGATGCCCTTGGAATACATTCTTCATCCCTTGTGATGGAGAGGATGGGGTGTGGGAATCCAGCATCACTCTCAGTGTCTCAAAGTTCATATGCCCAACACGCATTAATCACCTCCTCTGAGTGTATTCACGGATCCGACTTTCATTTTCTAGTCACATTTTTCTGTGTATTATTATCCTGTGCCCTCAGTAGTTCCAACTACTGGAGAAGGGCCAAGCTCGGAGCAATCACACTGTCTTTCATCTCTTCGCTCTGAAGGTCTATTTCTGCTTGATTCTGCAAGTTCCAGGCGGATAGGCGCCATGCCTGTGTGGATCTTGCTGTGTCCCCGATGCCTAGGAGGCACCTATGGGGCTTGGGCTGTGTAGGTCTCATAGGTGCAGAATTACAGAGGTGGGGAGGAGCTGAAGAAATGGGTGGTGAGTGCCCTTATAAGGGTCTTTACGTGAGTCCCCCACCTCCTGATGACAATGTGTACACGTGACTCAGGCGCCATCACGCAGGGTACGGGGACAGGCACGTGGTCTCAGCCAAGGTGATGGCAGGGCCTCCTCCAGTTTTTCTGGCCAGAGCTGGTAACAGAGCTTCGTTCCTCTCTGGCCATGAGCTATGAGACGGAAGGCCAGGAGCTGCCCGAGGGCATGTTTTCCCCTGCATGGGGAAAAGCCTCATTGGGAACAGAAGCTAGACGATGCCACACAGAAGATACTGAGAGAAGTGAGAATTCAGACAGGGCCCAAGTCCCATAACCAGCCGCCTCGGCCACCTCCACACCTGCCCTGTCCACAACTTCCATCAGCGAAAACCCAGAGCTGGACGACAGCTGATGTGGTAAAAACAGCTTTTATTCAGGACCTATCACGTTTGGGGACAAGAGCGTTTGGGGTATAGAACTGGGCTCGATGCTGAACACGTGTATGTCAGGGGAAAGTGGAAATTTATAGCCAAGAATCCAAAAGGGGAGGAGGGCTGGAAAATTACTCAAAGGAAAATTCAAGGGGCAGGGATTAGGGCGACTCTGGTTAAACTCGTCTAACAAGATTCTTGCTGAAGGCAGCCCGGGGAGGTCAGACATGCCCTGGGGCGGGGCGGGGG
>PVJI01020041.1:0-29798 GCA_004026765.1 Micronycteris hirsuta
TAGAGGACA
The DNA here is from genome assembly GCA_004026765.1 of Micronycteris hirsuta. Lineage (NCBI taxonomy): Eukaryota > Metazoa > Chordata > Mammalia > Chiroptera > Phyllostomidae > Micronycteris > Micronycteris hirsuta. The sequence goes on from PVJI01020041.1 coordinate 10, forward strand.
GGAGAGAGCCCCCCACACAGCCCACCCCCCCACCCCATCTGTGAAGCACAGGCCCAGATGCCAGTCCCCACCCACTTCTGTGCACAGCAACCGCCCCCCCCAAACCCTGTTCTCCACCGCAGGCATAAGAGGGCTCAGCAAACACTGCTGGGGGATGGGTGTGTCAGCCCAAAGGAGAGGGAAGAGCTCACCAAGAGGGACTGACGGGAGGCCCTTGGGGAATAGAAGGACCAACTTGTCCTGGTCCTAAACCTGAAAGTTTATGTTTCCTCAACCCCAGGGACACCAGGGTGGTCGGTCACCCTACTGGAGGAGCAGGTGACGTTTCGGCAGCAACTGCATCTCCTGCCCAGAGTGCTGATTCAAAACTAGAGGCCCTGGACCTTCTCCCTGTGGCAGTCAGAGCTGGGAATGGGGGGTGCTGTCCGCCTTTCCAGTTAACACTGCCCTGTGACCTTGAGCATCCACCCCAGGGGGGAGGCACTGTCCCTCCAGCGGTGGGTAGAGCTGGATGGCAGAACCAGCTATGTTAGGTAGAAGCCCAGGTGAAAACCCACCACCGAGTCTTCAGTGTTAAGTTTAATCCATGCAGGTGGCATGCAGAGTCCCCGCCTGATTGTAGGTCTGTCTTGCATGTGGCGATGCGCTTTGGTTTTATTTTGTTTGGGCGATGAGCTTTCGTTGCGGTCACCCGAGGCTCCTCTGAGCCCCCGCATGGGGATGTGCCCCCTGCGGTCAGTGGGCAGACATGATCAGCTCTTTCCTCCCATGGACAAGAATTCACAAGAGAACGTGACCAGCTCTCACAGACATTTCTGGGCTAATAGGGGACACGTGAATACAGACAGGCCGTTCGATGACACCCATCGTGTTAGGTGTGGCCACGGGTGTGGCCAGGGAGGAAAATGCCCTGATTTTTCAGAGGCATGTACTGAAATATTTAGGGATAATTATCATATTTTCTGTAATTTATAGTAACTCAGAAAAAATCAATAAAATAATGCAAAGGCAAAAGTGTTCAAAGGCATAGCAATGGGGGCTCTGTGTGTCCAAGGGGGTCCCCCCGCCTGCACCCATGAAATACGATGAAGGTTTATAATGATAATCTGGGAACGGGAAGAAATGGTTTGTGTTCGGCCTGTTTATAATGAAGGACCAAGAAAGTGTCTGATTTTTAATTTTCTGAATCTTTCATCCAAAAGGCAGTTTAAATGTTAAAGTCTTTATAATTTTTCAAAGCCCAAAAGCATATAAAACCTGACCTACGCACAGTAGCTTTGAGGGAGGACAGACTTGGGACCGGGCAGGGAGCTGGGAGCCCAGTGCCATCACGCACCAGCTGTGTGACCTTGAGCAGGTCACAGAACCTCATGGAGACTTGGGCTTCCCCTCTGTGAAGTGGACTTAATATGCCTTCGTGGCAAAGCTGCGACGGGGAGATGCTGTGAACGGGGACCTTGCCTGGAAACACTAGAAACCAATAAATGGAACGGCTCTTGTGGAGAAGGAGGAAGGAAATTTGACTTTGTTCAGTGTCCAAAATTCCAAACAAAGAGCACCCAGAGAGACCTGACTAGCAAGTTTAATATTGACCTTCCGTGCGTATGCCCTTGGGATACATGCATTGACACACGGAATTAATAGTTACGGAAACCAAGAGCTGGCCTGGGGGCTCTGTGTCACAGGAAATAGTTCAGGGACATTTGCCTTAGGGAAAAAATGGTTTTCAAAGGGAAATCAATATAAGCAGATTTCCATTGTTTAGTTAGTCCAACCTGTATTTATATACAAAGGAAATTAAATTTAATATAAGTTGAGATTCATGTTTCTCCCATTGTAATCTTTAGTCTAATAAAAATGACTCCATTTATCAAACTGATACTATAGGCCAAGCATGACAGATGTAATTAATTTTTATCTTCAGCACAGGCTCATGAAGTAGCTATTATTATTGAATTACCCCCACTTTAACAAAAATAGTAGCTATCAGAGGTTAAGGTTTGTGCCTGGAGGTTGTAGTTGAAAAGGTAGCACAGCCTTTAATGAGAAACTGTACAACCTCGCCACGACCAGCTCGTTCCCCTGCCCCCCAGAACCCCACAAGCCGTAAGACAGGGACGGGGACTCCCGTCTTCCTGGTCACCTGATAGGGGTGATAGGAGCACGCCCGCTGGGTCCCGAGGATTAAAGGAGCAAATGCACTGATATGTGCACAATATTTGGAGCAGTTTCTGGCCAGTGTTCCGTGACATAAAGCCGGCATGCTGAACGAGTTCAACCCGGCCGGCTGGCACTTCACACCACCTCACTAGTGAATAGACTCAGCTGGTGGCCCCGCTCATGGCTCACCAGATGTCACTGTCAAGAGAGGGCTGGACATGGGCTTCTGGCCCCAAAGGCCATCTCTCAGCCCCAGCGTGCCTCCTGGGTGACCTCATCTCAGGCTGCTCTCTGCACCCCGGGATGCTCAAGACCTGCCACGTCCTTCTGTCCATGCACCAGCTGCCAGGTTCTCAGATCCAAGAAGCTCGTCAGGCTAGGAGTTCAAAACACTTACTTTTGGGATTGATAGTGTTTTGTGATCCAGAGGGGAGATTTCATCACCTGTGAGGAGGGAATTTCTGTGGCTGAGAATACCTTGCAAGATGGGGTTCAGACAGAAACTCCTGAGGATAAACCAGGATTGAAATGTTACATTGTAGGCACATAAATACACATCAGTTCCCTCCCATATACATGCCAGACATACTACGCTGGATGGACTTCCGTTGGCCTAGGATCTGTGTGTGCTTTTTTTAAATGCTTGTTTATTTGTGCACAGCACCAAGATTTCAGGCTGGGCTGGAATTTGGGGTGTGAGGGTGCTTGTGCATTGCAATGTCACAAAACACAGGAGAAACAAAAAGAGAAAATGATCTCTAAAGTAAAAAGGGGGGCTTTCTTCTAACACAGACATAAGGACACAGCTCATTCAGTTACGCATTCATTCATTCACTTGCTCCTCTGTGTGTTCAGCAAAGGTTCACAGGTTTCTACATTGCACGGGCCCTGTGTGATGCATGAGGATGGGTGGATGAACAAGACGAGGTCCCTGCACTCTGGGAGTGGGAATGGTTGATCAGAGATCACGCTTGACCCTGGGTGGGTACCAGCTCCATGTCCTTCAGCCCTGGGTGGATGGAAATGGGGGCTACCCCCAGGGCTGGTGGTTATACATCCCTTGGAGCTGGTGAGGCAGTTGAGACCTTCCTGAGAGTAGAATGTCTCCCCGACTCCTGAAGTTTTGCAACGCTCCCCTCCAGCTCCTCCTTGCTGACGGATGCTCAGGGAAATTGCAAGACCATCCACTCCTAGAAATTCACATTCTCATTCCTATTCTCCCTCTTTCTTTTCCTCCTCTCCCACTAAAGAATGAATGATATATCCCTTAGGCACTATAATTACAGAAAGAAAATTAAACCTAATATATCCTCACTCTGTTACGCTTGTGCTTATTTACTGTCTGTGCTCATTGCTTGCTATTAACACTCTTATTCATTATAGCTTATCCCATGAAGAAGAGGGGAGAAATCCGGGTTGCTGTTGATAAAGGAAACATGGCCCCTTTACTTAGCTTGAAATGCAGTCACATAATGAGCATTCATTGTGCGTCTGCTCTGCGCTCTCATTCAGTGCTGTGAAGTCAGCCTGTGCTCTGGTCTTGCTGGCCGAACGCCCGGCCAGCAGCCCTAGGCTGAAGGATAGGCTAGCCTTCAGGGAGAGCAGCTCCCCAGTGTTCTCCTCACCCGCCCTTTCTGTCCTGATCAATCCCCCTGCCCCGTCCCACCTGCACTTTCTGACCAGTCCCTGTCCAAAGCAGAACTCTGTAACACAGCCGTGTGGGGTGGCTATCTGCCTTGGGGTGTGCTTATGACATAGTTGTATCAGTGACCCCGTCAAAATGGAAAGCTATCACTATGCATTGCCAAGTATTATGCACAACACACATTTCTAGTCTTTGTTTCTAGTCCTTCCCCTCCTCTCCCCCTTCCGCTTCATCCCCCTTTATCAGGAGGACAGTTTAGTTCTTTCCTTTTCTATATTGTCTAAACTGCTTTGGAAGTATGCTCTGTTATGGAGTGGTGTTTTCTACCCATCTATTAGAATGGGGTTTGTCTCTATAGATATGTTCCCTGCTTCGGGAAAGTCATTATAAAGTAGGTTAACGCTATTAAACATGATTTATGTCCTATACGCTACCCGGCACTGAGAGAACGACCGGAAACTTATCTCCCGCGTCCCTCTGCAGTTGGAGAGGAGAGGAAGGGCTTGTTTGGACGAGAGGGTGAGCGGGGCTGCGGAGACGGGGCAAGCTGCTCCTGTCTGGGAGGAGGGTGAGGGGGTGGTTTTTATTTTAGGCAGTCTGAGTTTGTAGGATGGCAGAAATTTCCAGCACTTACTGAGGTGTGGCCCTATCTTCTCCAAGCCTCTGTTTTCTTATCTGTAGACTGGGCATGGCCATTCTTTCTGTAACCAGGAGACCTTAGCAGACAATGGGCAGGACACCAAGGTCTGTTTAAACCTGAGTGAGAGAAGCCTGAAAAGAAATTGGACTGAACTGGGCTCAGCCTCACCTCTCCTGGGTGAACAGTGCCCCACTACGGTGTCCCTTGAGGCTGGATTACTGAGATGGGAGCATGCGTAATGTGGGAACATTGTCTGAGCGTCTCCAGGAGGCCAGGGGATCGGCCTGCACCCCTGCGAGTGGGGTTGAGGTTCCCACTGCCAGTCATTTTAAAAAGAGGCCAGTCCAGGCTGTTCCAGGTCAGTCCAGGAAATGAACACTTAGGAGAGGAGGCTTAGACACAGTGAAAAGCAGGAAGAAAACCCCAACTTTTCATCTCCATCCACCCAGGGCCCACTCTGGGACATTGGGTTGGATAGGTCGTCAGGGGGTTGGGGGTTACCATGGAGAGGCAGACTGATGAGAGTTACTCTCTGTGCTGTAACCACCCCACCCCCCGCCCCCAGAGCTCCCAAGCCTCCCGTGCCATCGCTTGCCTGGCGCGACCGAGGAGTGTAATTGTGGGGAATCACAGGGAAGAGTTTTCTCCAACTACTGTCCTCCTGTGCCTCATTGAGCCCTGCTTCCCTGCTAATTGTCAGCCACTTTCTTTTCTTTTTTTTAATTCACAGTTATAATTTAATCCACTCTTGAAAGGTAGTTTCCATCACTTTCATTTAAAGTGCCTCTTCCCGCCCATTTTTGAAGGTCAGTCTCATACTTCCGTGGAAACTCTTTAAGCAGCTGGAGCCACGCATGCAGAAGGAGGGAGGACTCACGGGTTTCTTACTTGCACACAACACCCCCCCTTGACCTAGAGTGGGGGGCGGTGGGAGTGGTGGGGGTTTAGGAAGACTGGAGAGGAGACATCCCCCTAAGTGACCGCCCCTGGAGTGCTGGCTCACTCCTTCCCTTAGTCATTTCTGCTGGTTTTGCTTGTGTTTCTTTCCCCCTAAATATTTTCATGCACATTTCCTAAGAACTAAGACATCCCCTTACTTGACCACAATGCAATGATTGAACTCAAGATACTTAGTAGGCATCCAATGTCATTACCTAACTGTAGTCCACGTTCAGATTTCACCCATTGTCTCCACAGCGTCTTTTCTCCTTTAGTCCACCACTGTCCTTCCGCTTCATGTGCTGCTGCACATTGACGTTTTTGAAGAATACAGGCTAATTATTTTGTAGAACATTCCTCGGGATGGTTTGGTATTCCCTTGTGATTAGATTCAGGTGATGCATTTTCAGCAGGGTACCACAGAAGTGCCCCGGTCTCTCAGCACATGCCTGCCAGCTGTTGGTAAATACCATCTATACAAATGTGGCAAAATGTTCGAAGAGTATATAAGTCTTTCAAGAATATCTCTAGACTTCAAATTGACCCCAACACCCATTCTGAAAAATGAGCGTAAACCTTAGATGCAAGGGAGAAGTACAGATATACATGCAGAGTGTCATAATCATCATGATAATGGCTATTTTGATTGTTATTATTTGTCTGAGATAAGAATTTTAATTCAGTCTAGTAATTTAAGAGATCGGAATGTTCACACTGGTGACGGACAGGAAAAGAGTGTGGGAACATAATGTCGTTTCAGTGCTAAAGGGTTTAATTTCAAGGCACCTGCTGTCTGGAGCAGAAGCATTGCTGTGCTCTTCATTGTCTTTTCATCTCAGTTCTGAGGGTGAGTGTTTCAGTGAAAGTCCTCGAGCTGCTGCCGCCGACCCTCCGAGGGGCAGAGGCCTTGTTCAGCGTTAGCCGCAAACTGCTTCAATCTCGTTTCAGTGCAATGATGTTCCTATTGCAAGACGTAACACCGGCAACCCGAACTGTCTCTGACGTTCTCATGTTTTTCCCTTGTTGAAGGGACAGCTGTCTACAGGATCTGGGGCAGCTGAGCAACTGAAAAATCGTGAGAAACTACATTTTTAATCAATCACTTGCCTCGAGTCATGAAAGCTATCATTTGGTTTATAGTTACCCAGACATAATACCGTTTAGAAACCTGCTTTCATCACAGGCATCTAGTAATGTCCATGTTTTTTCTTCTTATGTATAGTAAAAAAAGATGTCTAAAAAGATGCACTGTAGCCCGGCTGGTGTAGCTCAGTGGATTGAGCGTGGGCTGGGAACCAGAGGGTCCTGGTTCGATTCCCAGTCGGGGCACATGCCTGGGTTGCGGGCCAGGTCCCCAGTGAGGGCCATGTGAGAGGCAACTATACATTGCTCTTCCTCCTTCCCTTCTCCTCTCTCTGAAAATAAATAAATAAAAATCTTTAAAAAAAAAAACACACTTTAAATAGAGAGACCCAGACAGGCTTAAAGAAAAAGGATGGAAAAAGATAATCAGGGAAAGCACAAGCCTAAGAGAGCAGGTGTGGCTATATTAATACCAGTCAAAATAAATCTCAAGGGAAATCCTATGAGCAGAGATAAAAAGATAGTAAAGGAGCATTTTATAGTGATAAAAGTGTCCATTGATCTGGATGGATAACAACACAAAATGTATATGGTCTTCAAAATCCAATCAAAATGCATAGAGAATGTCAAAGTTTATGAAGAAGAGAAATAACAGTGTTAAAGAGAGAACTACATATCTGTTAAGATTTTTAACATCTTTCTCTCAGTAATTGACAGAAAAGTAGGCCAAAAATGTCATGAGGATGTTGAAGATGCGACTAACATTCTCCACAAACTTGACCTACCCACTTGGCATTTACTGGACAGAGGGAGACCACACATCCACTTTTCAAGAACACATGGAGCATTCACTCAGAGAGCCAACACGCTAAGCCATAAAGTATGTCTGTACATTTCAAAATATTGAAACCTTTAAAAGTGTGTTATTGAACCACAGCAAAATTAACTTGGAACGATAAACTATCTAGAAAGTCTCCAAATGTTTGGAAGTCAAACAACACACTTATTTTTTTTAATGCTCACCTAAGGATATATTTATTGATTTTTAGAGAGACAGGCGAAGAAGGGAGAGAGAGAGAAGAGAGGAACATCAGTGTGAGAGAGAAACATCAGTTGGTTGCCTCCCGTACACCTCCAGACTGGGGATTGAACTCACAACCCAGGTATGTTCCCTGACTGGGCATCAAACTCCCAACTTTTTTGGTGTACAGGACAACAGTCCAACCAATGGAGCCACCAGCAAAGGCAACAACATGGTTTTAAAGGATGTGTAAGTCAGAGAAGAAATCATAAGTGATAAAACATTTGCACAGAAAACTAGTCATGAAAACACAGCATTGACAAGAGAAATTTATTGCTGTAAATCTCGGATTGTTGATTCAAAATCTTCTTGTTGACCACAAGTTTCTACATTATGAGACTAGAAAAATGTGGGTAAGTTAAAGCCAAAATATATAGAAAGGAGGAAAGAAATCAAGATCAGAGCCAAATCAAAGAAACAGAAAGTAGATGGGCAAGATTAAAAGGACAACAGCCAATTCTTTGAAGAAATTGGTAACCTCGATAATCCCTTAGCAAGACTGATTTTATCAGTCGAGAGTCGATCAGAGAATCCAAGCCAATATGAGTGATATAGAATATGGGGTACAGAAATGTGACTTTGTGCAATTGGGAGGTCTGGTTAAGCAGTCCATGTGAAGCAGTTGCTTCAGTGACAGGGCCTTCAGTTGGGAATGATAAGGGGAAACAGAATGGGAGAAACCAGGACACACAAGGAGGACCAGCCAGAAAGCAGGAGACTAGTCCGGAACCTGTGTTGGTCTTTCTCCACCACTAAGCACCCAACTTCAGAGTCTTAAGTTACACCCTGGTGCACTTGCCAAGGAGCCATGTAAACACCTGGACCTGCAGGCCTGGCTGCTGCCCCCTCCCATGAGGCAGCCCGCAGAGCATGAGAGTGCAGCAGCCCAACGGTGCCTGCCCGCCCCTAAGCTGGGCACTGCTGCCCTTCTGCCTCCCAACACGCATGTTCATTTCTGTTGGGTCCAACCAACAGAGAAGGAACTTCTGGGAAATGCAGTTTTTCTTGGGCAGGAAGACACAGTACATAGTCTCATTGATTGAGAAAACAAAGAGAGAAGACACAAATGACCAGTACCAGGATTGAAGGAGGGGCTATCACTACAGATTTCATTGACATTTTTTAAACAGCCCAGGTTTCTTTGTTGCTTACCCTCGCATTTCTTGGTTGTGTGTGCTCCAAGGAAAAAGAGTTATATTAAAAAAGGGAAAAAAAAGACATTGAATTATCCACCCTTCCCATTTCCTTGCTGAGTGAAATATTTCAATGTAGTAAAGCAAAAAGGTACACTCCAGATCAATTTGAGCTTCAGGATTTACTTTGCAAAAGAATTATTCAGGCAGCAGAACATGAAGTTGTTTCATAGATGATAATTTCATGGACAAGCTCAAGGGCAAGAACAAAGCAAGTGGAAATCATTAGCTGCTGCGTGTTAAAGATGGGTGAGAAGTGGAGAGAAATTTTCTGATAGGAAAATTGACATGCCCATAATAGTTTCAAGCAGAATTGCACATAACCTTAAAGATTGCCCAAAGTGGGCATCTTTGTACACGTTCCAGCTCCTTTGTTTTCCCATCATACCGGTTCTCAGCTTTTTGTGGCCAAGAATGTATGACATGACATTATTCACTATGCAGCTTTTTATGAATAGTGATGGTGAAAGGGGACCCACGAATTGGGTTTCTGCTCCCTCTGCCCACACAGGGAGAGCAGAGCCCACAGAGGCCGGCTTTCCCAGAAGTAGGGGAGGGCCCCATCGTGACGTTATTTGCCTCCAACTTGGCGCATGTTGGAAGGCCGTAACGAGAAGGGCGAACGAAGGCTCGATCGAGGTCCTACTGCCTCTGCCTCTGCCTCTGCTGCAGGTGAGAAAGTGCATCTGATCAATTAATTCACACTGGAGTACGGAGGTGCCTTCTCTGAGTTCTTACCTTTTAAAAAAGATACCTGGATTTCTGAGGAAATTCCATACTGGTTTCCACAGTGGCTGCACCAGCCTGCATTCCCACCAACAGTGCACTAGGGTTCCTTTTCTCCACGCCCTCTCCAGCACTTGTTGTTTGTTGATTTGTTGATGATGGCCATTTTGACAGGTGAGAAGTGGTACCTCATTGTGGTTTTAATTTGCATCTCTCTGATGGCTAGTGATGCTGAGGACAGCATGCATGGATCTGGAGAGCATTATGCTAAGTGAAGTAAGCCAGGCGGTGAGGGACAAATACCATATAATCTCTCCTAGAACTGGAACCTAATCAACAAAACAAAGAAGTGAGCAAAATATAACCAGAGACATTGAAATAAAGAACAAACTGACAGTGACCAGAGGGGAGGCGGGAGGGGATAACGAGGGGAAAAGGGGGAAGGGTCGTCAAGGAACGTGTATAAAGGACACATGGACAAAGCCAAAGGCGGGTAGGATTGAGGGTGGGAGGTGGGGATGGCTGTGGTGGGGGGAAAATGGAGACAACTGTACTTGAACCACAATTAAAAAAGAGAGAAAATACAATACAATACAATAAAAAATAATTTGTGATAACAACAAAAAATTAAAAAAGATACCTGGAGAAATCAACCACAGTACGAATTTGTAAGGGAGAGATTTCAGACCCTAGGGAGGCTGGGTTGGGAGAGATTTGGGTACCGTGGGGAGAATTCAGACTGAATCCTTACTTTCTCCCTCCAGGTTTTTTGAGTGGGCCTACAGAGTGCCAGTTCTTTCACTGGCATGTGGGTAATTACCTGTCCTTTCTAGAAGCTCCGTACCATTAGTTTCCTGGTTGTCAGTTGGTTTTCTCATAATTTCCAACATAATTTCAGCCAAAAGCCATGGCTGCTGAGCCCAGATAGACCTGGGATGCTAGTCGCCAGCCTGATGTTGTCTGCTGGCACATGTCCTGACCTCCAGCAGAATTTATGGGGTGGCATTGTTCAAATGGAGAGTTCTGAAGGTGTCTCCAGAGGAAGGAGCTTTCCTGCAGTCACAGCGGCCTCAGGTCATCATCCTGAGAAGAGAGTTTATCACACATCAGAGGATGTCGGAGAGTCCCCTGAAGGAAGGGCGAGTTGAGACGGGTGAGGGTGTGAACACTACTGAGAACACAGCAGACAAGACCTGCAATTTTAAAGCCTGGCAGCTCGATTTTCTTTTGAGACTTTATTCGATGAAATCTATATTTTTTGGGTCTTACTTCATGTCATTCCACTAATTGGTTTCAGTATCTACTTGTGCCAGTTGCTACCACTATACTGTTAAAAAAAAAAAAGCTATTCTACGAAAAGGATTTTAAAATGTGAATGTATCTTATCTCACATTGTCTCTTCATTTCTTCTGAGGAGATGGGCCTCAGAAAAGAAGGCGAAGCAGCTAGTCAGCGAAACCCAGCGAATCCCAGGATGTGGACTTGAGCAGTGAGCTGGGGAACATTATCAAGCTGGGGCGTACCGGGGGCCCTGTGTTTATTCTCATGCAGCCGTGTGCTCTTAGCAGCCGCCATGGGCCACCCCCTTCTAGACGCATCACAGTCTAAGCGGGACCTGCCGAGCGTCCGGGAGAGCAGCCCCCAGCTTCCCAGAGACAGCAGAGCCATCATTCCCACCCAAAACTCTGTTTCTGGGGCTTCTCCCAGGCAGTTAAAATCATGACAGCCTCAGGGAAGCCACTATTTCCTGAAGTTTGTTCAGTAAATGCTGGTAACTATTGCCACTTCCTCCACAGCATTCTATTTTGAAAATAATGGTCAGTTAAAGAAAAGCGTCAGATGCAAAATAAAGCCAAACTGTTCTTATTAAATGTGATTAAAAGACTCAGAGTGAAGAGCAAAGACTGCGTATGCTCAGGCGGTTCTGCAGACCAAGTGGGCAGGGAGGCGCCTCCTATTTCTGGCCATGCACTGGGGCGAGCCCACTGTGTGCAAGCAAGGGCTGTTAAAACAAGAAAGGAATTTGAAGTGGCTGTGCCCACTGGTCACCAATCTGGATTTTGGGCCTCCAAGCCACTAGGTGCGGCTGTGTTGCGGGGGGGCAGTCCAGGGGGTGGACAGACACCAGAGCTCCAGTTCCCCACACCGACTTCAAATAGATGGGGCTTCTGTTTCATTTGTGTTATAGATCTGTATCCCATGGGGCATTCTATATATGGAAAGGGCTCTATAACTTTGAAAGTAATGAGGACCCCTTGCCTGTGCCTGCTCCAGCACGCTGGAGAGCCCGGCTGATGAAGTATTTTCTTTGGGGACAAAATAGTTTGAAATAGCAAACATTTTGATGAATAGCAAAGTGAGACCTGGGTTGCGAACAGAGCTATTATTTTATGTTGGTTCCTTTCTTTTTTAAATCCTCACCTGAGGATTGAGTGTTTATTGATGAGAGAGAGAGAGAAACATCGATGTGAGACAGAGACATCAATCGGTCGCCTCCCATACACACCTCAGCTGGGGATCGGACCCACAACCTAGGTATGTGCTCTGAGTGGGGATCTTACCCGCAAACTTTTGGTGTATGGGACGATGCTCCGACTGTATGAACCACCCGTCAGAGCTATGTTGGTTTCCTTTGTTCTGGCATCTGGTGCCGCTTCTCAGCCCCGGGGGGTTGTGCAGAGGCAACCCGCCCCAACGATGGTGGGGGGTGCGTTTTCTCCTTGCCTGCGATTCCTCACCCTCTCCCACCCAGCATCACGTGCTGGGGAAGCTGAGCCAGCGACCTCTGGCCTGGAGATACTCTCAGACACTCAAGTCCACATTTCCATGCAGGTCAGTAAGCTGAGCTGACTGAAAAATAGACACCCCTGTGGTTGGGTAACATACTGCTTTTATGCTGCTGTAAACCAGGAGTCAGCGGATGGAAGCTCTTAACGATTTTTTTTCAATTCGTGAAACAGTAAAGGGTGGTTTAGGGACAAGTTGGTAAGAATATGCATCTAATGGATATTGCAAAATATTTTCTTTATGAATAGATAAGGCCATTTTGGAGCAGATCCTAGGTAGCCACAATTCCTGGGTGTCTACCAGGATGGAATGATGCCTAGAATTGAGAGACGGAGCTGTCCAACCCTCCAGAAGACGCCGGGGCCTATACAGAAATTAGGAACAAGCTGCCCTTTACTGAATATTTAGCAAAAGACAGGGCTTCTGTAAATGGCTTCTTTAATTCTCAAAAGAATCTTTTATGTTAAGTATTCTCATTTTACACATAGGAGGCTGAGGCTCGGTGAAGTTGATTTCCAAGCCCCTAAGCTTTCAAATCCAGATCTGCCTGACCTGTTCTTTCCCTGCTTCCCATACAGCTCTGTTTGCACACCTCGAGTGACGGGGAACTCACTGCCTCCCTTCAACACAGCTGTGTGCGCTGGGCAGCACTGACAAAATAAGAAGCACTTGTTACTTCAAATAAGAAGTACTTGTTGAAATGAGCGTTTTGTCCTCCCTTTCCTATTTATGCCTCTTTACCCAGAGGCTTACCTCCCTATCTTCCTACCATAAATGATTGCTTTATTTCAAAGTATATAAAAGAAAATTAGTAGAATGATCAAAATGTCAGAGTAATTGGGTTGATGTATATCAAACACGTTTATTATATAACCAAAGATGCCAGCCCTGGTTGGCTTTCTCACTTCCCCGTTCTAAGACCTCTCAAAAGAAACCTCTCTGGAAGAAAACGTGTTTCCTAGCTAAGATGGATGCCCCTGTAGTTGGCATTGATTTTGGAAAGGCAACCAGTTAAGAGCATCTTTAATTACCGGGTCCCAGGAGTTATGTTTGAATTAACGAGGGTTTGGGTTTCTCTTCTGGGACACGTTCTCAACTGATTTCTACTGATGATATGAGAGTCACTAGACCAATGTGCTTCTAAGTAATCGCTATGCATCTTCAGTGTAGAGGGTTCGCTCAGAAGAGAATTAAATGTTTTCGTGGCCTGCCCCTTTGATGGCAGTGCTTCCCAGAGAGGATGGCTTTGTCGCAGGGGACACTTGGCCACGTCTGGAGACATTTTTGGAAGTTTTCGGCTGTCACAATTGGGAAGGTGGGTGTGCTTGGCCTTTAATGGGTAGAGGCCAGTGATGCTGTTAAACACCCACAGTCCTCAGAGCAGCCACGCTGCAGAGAAACATCTGCCTCAGTTTGCTGGTAGTGCCGAGGTTGGAAACCCCCAATCTACAACAATACCCCCCCACAAAATACAAACAGTAAGAGGAAAAAATGGTTATTTGCTTTCACAATGCAGAAAGTAATTGATAGTCATTTCCCATTGGAGCCCACCATAATACCAAGAATCACTTCAAATGAATGGGGCATAACTTAGCCAACGACCACAACTCCAACGGAGTAGTAAGTGTGCACTGGCCACATTTCTAGTCCTCCTTTTTCCGTAGCAGCCACCGACCAATCACCAATCGCACCGTTTCCGGGAGGCAGAGAGCTTAATTCTTGGGTTTCTCGAAGGCAAATGGTACAACAAATTCAGGGATAACGTGGTACATTTCGGCCTGGCATTCTCAGTGGAAGGAGACTTGACCTCTGAGCCTGAAGCCACGTGGACCCGCCCACTGCCAGCCAGCTCTGGGTGGGGCATTCACGCCTCGAGCTCCAGCGTCCGCTTCTCCAACCTTCAAGTGAAAACAATGCAAAAGCATCTGAAACATTAAGGTGATTATATCAAAGAAAACACGCCAGCCCCTGTCAAGTATAAAGTGCCGTCCTGTTAGAGGATTTCATTATCCTAAGTGAAAACAGACACCTCAAACAGACCTAAGAAAGTGCCCAGTAATATTTAAACCCTGACTAACAAGCCCTAAAATAGTTATGCCCCAGTCAATTCAATCGCAGATTTAGTCATTCTTTTCTAATCAAACACAATTATGTGAATTAAACGCTCTTAATGATATCCCCAAATTAGATTGTGGTACTGCACCTGGAGCTTTCTCTATTACCAACGAAATAGCAACTCTGAGAAGCAGAATCGTTGAGGCTAGAGAGAATGAAAATAAGTAGGGAGGAAAGGAAAATGGACGAAACAGTCTTCAATTAAGTAAAACCAAGTAGAAGAAAAGAGACACTCAGGTCAAGTCTAGGGTAGCAAGTACTCCTTCCTTCCAGATTTGACATGAGACAACTTTTTCAGGTTACAAAAGGACAGCAAGGCGACTTTACTAAAAATTAACCTCTATTGAATAACTAGAGGTAGGAGGGCAAGTAATTTTTGTTTAAAAAAGGCAGGCACAATGTCCCCGAGAATTTCTCTGATAAATCATTTTATTCTTCTGAGTTACATGGAAGCAAGATCAGCTAGAACTCCATCCCTCTGTAAAACTAAGTTAAAAAGTTACACAAACACACACACACACACACACGCACACACACATGTTTCAGGAGCAAAGGACCTTTCTGAATTTATGGTGTAAGGAGATGCACTTTAAGAATTGAATACAATGCTGGTCCAAGAGTGATTTTCCACATTGAATAAAATGAAATTCAAGGGGAAATTATACCAAATTAATCTTTGTAAAGCACACATCTGATTTACTCCCTTCCTGCATCACAACGAATTCAAAAGCCAGCACAGGCTCCCCACAAAGCAA
Organism: Micronycteris hirsuta; assembly: GCA_004026765.1. Classification (NCBI taxonomy): domain Eukaryota; kingdom Metazoa; phylum Chordata; class Mammalia; order Chiroptera; family Phyllostomidae; genus Micronycteris; species Micronycteris hirsuta. The sequence goes on from PVJI01020041.1 coordinate 15,134, forward strand.
AGGTCCACCCTGCCGTCCCACCCTGCCTGTCCCCTCCCCGCCTGTCGTCTGCTGACCTGTAGGTACTGTCCTGCAAATCGCTGTCCCTGCACTGTGGCCACGCTTGCTCTGCTCCTGTGCTTTCCTCTCCTGAGAGATGCTCCTGAGGTTTCTTCTGTCTAAATGGCCAGGAAGGCCAGTTGCTTCGAGCATCCGTAAAACACCACCTGAGGCCACTGGGTAAACCTAGGCTGGACAACAGCCCCAGAGCACCCGAGTCTCCTCGCAGAAATGAACTCACTCTCTCCTACTGAGCCCAGGCCCTGGGCCACCCACACGCTGCCATCCAGTGCCTTCCACCAAAACAAAACAGGTAACATCTTGCTATATGGCTGTCCTCTGAACTCTCTCGGAAATGAAACATTGCAAAGACAGCTAAATCCCACAGGCACCTCTCATTTCTTTCTTCCAACCCTTCCTTAAAGGTATCCACTGTTCAGAAGTCAGGAAGAAATATCAGGAAATTGGTTTTCCCTCGCTTACCCTGGGCTTTAATTTCTCCCTCTTCCTTGTCTCTTAATGACAGTGGCAGTGGACCCTGTCAGCAGAGACTTAATAGCAAAATACCCAAATCCATAGAGACGGAAAGTTGATGAATGGTTTCCAGGGACTGGGGAAAGGCGAGCGTGCAGAGTGACTGCTAATGGGGATAGAGTCTCTTTTGGGATGATGAAAATGTCCTGGAATTAGTGACGATGCTCACACATCTCTGTAAATACACTAAAACCCACTGAACTGTACACTTTAAAGGGCTGAATCTTATGGCATGAAAATTATTTTTTAATAAAAATAAAAATAGAAGATAGATACAGATGGTAGATAGATAGATGGTAGGTAGATAAATAGATATAGATGATAGATAGATGGTAGGTAAGTAGATAATAGATACAGATGATAGATCGATGATAGGTAGGTAGGTAGATGGATGATGATAGATAGATAGAGAAATAGATAGATGAAAAGCCCAATGCCCAAGTGGCTTTATATGATATAACAGAACCAAAGAGTAACATGATGCCTCCAAGCCAAATGTGTTCCTTCTCACACCATGGCTCTTAGCCATCTCTGCTCCTGCCCCTTCTCAGAGTTCCCTCGGTGACTCTCTCCTTCACAGAGGAGAGAAAAGTGAACATGAAAAGCAGGGAGAGAGGTGTCACCTGGAGAGCTCATCATGGGGGCAGTGTTTCTGCTGGGTTGACTTCCAGCCACAGGTGGCAATCACTATGAGAAAGAAAGGCATGTGGTAGTGGTTTCAAAACCAAAAAATGCAAAGCCAAATATTTGTTAATAATCATTTACAGCTGGTATAGGGTGATAGCTCTGAAGACTCACACCATGGGGTGAACATGGAGGACCCACGGAAAATGTCCAATAGGACACCCCTCTAAATATCGACAGAAAGATGTGGCTGGAGTCCCCAGAACTCAGAAGCTGAGCTCGGAGATGACTTTGTGTCTGTCTCGTTCTCCAATCCCACCTCTGTACAGGGCACTAGAGACCTCAGTTTTTCTACCCATATAGTAGGTTTGTTGGCTGCCACAGACCAGTTCTGATGTTTTCATTAAAACCAGAGAGATTGTCATTAAGGACTGGGCTTGAATTTCCTACCAGTAGAGCTGGTGGGAGCTCAGAGCTGACTGCAGTCGATTTAGAAAAACAAGACCACTGTGGCATCTCTTATGTGCACACATGTAGGGTAACATTCATATCCACGACGCATGCTTTGATTCAAACAGGATGTGCTTTCAGCTCCTGCAAGCTGAGGTCCAGCAGGCTGCTGTCCCGGCCCCTTCCTTCCCTCAGCTTCCTTGTCTCGGCTGACCAGCAGGTCCTGTGGGGAGGTCCATAAACCAGACACAAGTCACTTTGAAGGATGCCTGCAGGGTTACAGGTATGCTCTGAATCAGAGTGACAGGGTCACTTGGAGCAGGAGACAAAGATGAAAAGGAGACAGAGTTACCTCAAGAATGGGAGACAAGAGGAAGAAAGCTGCCTTGCCAGCCCTCGAGTCCTCCAGGGCCTCTCTAGCACTCCAGGAGGCCAGCGCAACTCCATGGTTTTCAGTTCTGCCCCAGCAGTTTCTGGCTGCACCGCCCACCAGGGTGCCCATCAGATGGGTTTATAGCCCACAGCTCACTGCGTTGTCACATGTGCCATCCACGAAACAGAAGGGAGCGTATTTTAGCGGGGGAGAGGGAGAACTCAGCATCTGTGGCAGGAGAAATGGAAGGCAGTGGAGGAGAAAACTCCATTACAAACTCGCTGAGGAGCTGGGCTCATCCATCTTCCTCTCCTGGCTGCCCATGAGCGATGCTGGCCTACAGTTTTCCACCTTCTGTAAAGGCAAAACAGCACAGGGCACTTATTTCCCTCTTTCAATCACAGAAGTAAGGGGATGGGTGACAAAGCGCGACATCACGCTCGCAACCTAACTTTTCGCTTCATCAGCGTGGTGCCCTTCGGGCTGGGGGCTGGGGGCTGGGGCGGCACAATTCCTCCCCAAGGCCTCACCCCTGGTTGGAGACCCTGTACCACTCATGAGCGTGTCGGATCCACCTGGCCGTCTTTCCATCATCAGCCTAAACACGGCCAGACACTTCAGCACTTTGGATTTCTCTACCGCCCAAATGCCGGCCATCATCATCCTAAAACCCACGAGCTTTATGCAGGGGATTTGATTTTGAGGTCAAAAGAGAAAGCAAGAAACACAATCCCAAGATAAGAACAGAGCCAGTGACAGTGTCTGGTTTTACTGCTGGCCATTTGTGCTTATTTCCCCAGAGAGGGAGCACTGTGCGGGGACCCCCTTTTAAGCATGCTGCCCGGTCCACTGGTGAGTCACGGTCGATTGTGAGATGGGTCACAGGCAATTACTACCACTAATTAAAGTCTGTGAGTAAATCTCTTTTCTATTAAAATAGGATGTATCCAAGGCACACTTATAAGGAAATTACTTTCACTCACATTCTGACGTGCTCTCTGGAGTGGAAGAAAAGGAGGGTGAAAAGCAGACAGCACTCAGCACTCCCAGAACCTGTCAATCACCTCGACCCCATCTCTGCTCAGAGCCCGCCTGGACCTGTGCCCTGCTCAGCATTACGACAGTTAGATATGGTTGTAGTAAAGGTGTTCTTTAGGTTTTCCTGGAAATCTGGTTATACCTGCAGGGTTGTATTTAGAATGTGATACCACCTGCCTCCTGTCTTAGGGACAGAAAGAATTGGGCTCTGATTCCCTAGAGGTACAGATTCCAGGTCTCCCGACTTGCTTTGCTCCCCAGAGGCACCAGCCTCTCTGTGTCTCAGTTTACACCCCAAAATGACAGGACACAGGGCCTCCCTCACAGCGGGCTCACCAAAATGAAATGAACTCAACTCGCCAAACTTCAAATGATGGACATTCGAAACTAGCCTGAAAACCAGCTGCAGAGCAGAAGGTTTTCAGCTCTGCTTCACACCAACAGATGGCGCTAGGTGTCACTGGCGTGGAGGACAGAGGGTTCAGGAGCAGCCTTTGGTAACCTAAATGTTTGGAGCTCTTGGAGGAAAGTGCCCCTGTGCGTGGGGAGAGTTCGAAGCCAAGACCAAGATGTATGCAGCAGCCTGTCGTCTGCCCGGCTGCACTGGCCGCTGGCGTGAGCACGTTTTTGCCAGTGAACCCAGTAGTAGGGGGCTGTTCATCCAAGGTTTATGCTTGTTGTCGTGGAATAACTGTCTCCTTTCACAGGGTCTCGGTTTGTAGAAAAAAATGTCTGATCACCCTACTCAGTGGGACACTGGAGAAGCCATTCATTTCAGAATCAGCGTCTGATGGCTGATGCCAGCACTGCACTTTGCATTCTTGGCTAATGCCACCCTGTGTCAGAAGGGAGCAAAATAGCGTGATCATTCTATCCTGACTTAGAATCTGAGTGAGAGTTTATGTAGTACAGGGGATCTCAGACGCGGCGCTGTTGACCTCCGGGGCTGGATAATTCTTTGTCAGATAAGATGCTTAGCAGCATCCCTGGTCTCTATGTCCTAGATGCCTGTAGCAACCTCCCCCTGCCCCTCTCCCTGATTTATGACAGCCAACAATATCTTCAGAGATTGTCAAATGTCTTTGGGAGGTAAAATTGCCTCTGTTTGAGAGCCACTGACGTGGCACTCCTTGCAGAAGGATTTAGTGGACAAATATGAATAGATTCAGCCTCTGGCAGTCATGGCACCTGAAATAGCACCTGAAATCAGGGGGTGAGAAACACTTACCTTTAGGGTTTGGAAGAACATGCTGGTGGTCATGAACTCAAAATTTAGAGTCAGAAAGATTTGAATTTGAATGTGGCTCTGTCGCTTATTATGTAGCCTACTGCAAGTTACTCAACCTTTCTGAGCCTCAGTTTTCTCATATGTAAAATGGGTAAAAAATCATTCCTACGTCCCCAGGAAATTACGAGTATTAAAAGAGACAAGACACAGAAATCATTTTAATGTGGTTGGAGCATGCAATAGGCCTTCAATAACAGTGTGACGATGATGATGGTGGTTGATGGTGTCGCTGTCAGTTAGACTCCGGGCAGAACCACGTGATGGCTGAATGGGTGGCTATGTTTTGAAAGTTACTGTGGGCAAGTCAAGTTGCTCCAGAACAGACCTAATGAAAAGTCATGGTGCATTGCCTGTACGTCTTTGGAGCTGTCCTACAGTTCTACTGGAAGCCTACTCCCTGGTATCTGATTTGGTAAACGAGTGGACAGATGTTTACTATGTTATAAATTCTTAGACCTGTGGTACTGGCGGTTTTTAGGGTACCAGAGAGCCTGGCCTCTGTGGCCCAACCCCACCTCTCCCGACGTCTAACCTAAGCTGCACCCAGGGAGATAGATAGTCACTGCCTGGCTCAGAAGCCTGGGACTAGAATGCGTCAACATGCTGTCAGACACGATGATGACCTGTGCTCCAACTGATGGTCCTTTGGTGTCAGAGTCTCCTCCAGACTGTGAAATGCCAAGGGGACATGAGCCACTCATGGTCCTGGGCCGTTCCCTGAAACTTGGCTTACAGGGACCAAGCGAGAGCTAAACTTTTCCTCTAGAGGAGCTGGAATTAGTCTGCTGGGGCTGTGTGGGGAGGGGCCGGGGGGCCGAGATGTGGAAAGGGAGGAGAGGGCCAGAGGGAGGAGTGGAGGTGAGGGCAGGGAGAGAAGCCAGTGAGGGGACGTGGGGCTGGGGACTAGGGAGTGAAGGGAGAGCCTGAGGACAGCCCCTGGTGGTGGGTGACCACTTTGGGATAGCTTGACGTCAATTTTGGAGTTACCTTCCTTGTCACCCCCTCACTTTATCAGTCAAGTTGATTCCAGTAAATGCTGTGCAAGTGGAGATCAAGTGGAAAAAATAAAATAAAACAGGAGCCACGTTCCCAAAGGACACAGGTGGGAAGATCAGTGCGCCGCCAGCAGCCCAGGGCAGCATGGCAGCCTGGACCCTGAGCCCATCGGCAATTCGCAGTAATCGTGGGAAAGACTTTGAATCTGGGAACTCAGTGACAATCTCATGGAAACCACAAGGGGTGGCAAGGTCCCACCCGCTGTCAGAGTCACATGTCACAGCCACCCTGTCACCCTACAGCTCTTTACTGTCACTTTCGCCGTGGACTCTCTAATTCCTTTGTTTACATGTAACAGAGAGGGCCCCCTAGGTGTGAATTATCTTCAGCGGATGCCCTCCATGATCTTCCCGAAGACCAGCCATCTCCTGGAGCGGAGCGGGCGTAGAAGCCCGGGAGAGGACGTACTGAAGCCTGAGTGGGCAGTGATTTGTCTCAGGTCGGCGGGAACCGCAGCACTGATGTGTGGTCGCACGGGGCTGCTGGGAGAGGGGAGACTGGGGAGAGACTAATGAGGTTTGGTGGGAAGAGGGTCGATGACATTTTTCTGGAAAGAGAAGATCTTTTTTCTTAACAAGGCACAGACGTTTTCAGCTTGACTGTGACCATGGCTGCACCCGAACCTGACCCTGTGGCCAGGAGGTGGAGTATGCTGATCGGCCTAGGCCTGAGTCACACACCCACCCACTCCAGTCACTCCGGGGGACACAGGCAGAGGGAGCCGGCAACCTCAAGCAAACCACAAGCGTGAGATTGGGGAGTGGGTTGTGGGGGTTCCCAAGGAGAAATAAGAAGCTGGAATGGATATTGACCAAGCAAACAAACAAACAAAAAAATAGGTTGGGTTAACTAGCTTGAGTAAGTCTCTGTGCTTAGCTTCCTCATCTGTAAAATGCGAATAATATTCATACACATTTTCATCTTCTGTGGTTTCAGTTACCTGCAATCACCCATGGTCAGAAAATATGAAATAGAAAATTCCAGAAGGAAACAATTCATACATTTTAAATCGCACGCTGTTCTGAGTAGTGTGATGGAATAGTGCGCCGTCCAGCCCCATCCCGCCTGGGACGTGACCCGCCCCTGTGACCGGCGTCTGCGGGCTGTGCATGCTCCCTGCTGTCAGTCATTCAGCCGTTTCACAGCGCTTGTGTTCAAACAGCCCTTATGCTACTTACTAATGCCCCCGAACTGATGCTGGCTATTCAGATACACCAAAGGGAAGCCACAAAGTGTTTTCTTTAAGTGAAAAGGTGTGCGTGTCTAGGAAACGACATAGTATATGTAGCGTTTGGTACTATCTGCCGTTTCAGGCATCCACTGGGGGTCTTGGAACACACTCTCCGTGGATGGGGGGCACTACCCCTGCCTTCCCGGGTGGTTGCAAGGATTACGTGAGTTATGTGATATAAACCACGTAGAACCTAGCAAGCACAGCGCAGTGTTGACTGCCATTATTATTATTATTTGCAGCAGCATCTGTTCTTAGATTTCCATAATTAGCTTCCTCGGTTATTCACTTCCTCACCTGAGTGAGTTCTTCTTTAGTTGGCAGCGATTTTTGAATGCTCTTTAGCAGCAGTCAGTCAGCTCTTGCTTTTCTGCCTAACACGATGGTGAAGCAATTTGTAAATTTCTGCAGATGATTGAAGTCATAACAATAGCAGCCCTAGTCATTGCTACAAGATGACTAGGATGGAGCGATACTCCTGGCCAGCCTTTCTCCTGAGTCTAAATTTCAGACGTTCTTGCTGGCAAAGGATTCTTGCCACCAGAATCCAGAACCACACAGAACGGAATCATTCTGATTGGGCATCGAAGGGCCCAGACGATGAGAACCCATGGTCTGGCTATCCCTGCTGTCTCCCAGAGATTCATACTGCCCCTGAGAACAGGGGTCATTGGCGATTCTCTCGGATACCAAAGCCCCTTTTCCCCAGTGGGTGCTTATGCCAGAGAAGAAAGGCAGAAGTCCAGGTCTGTACATGTCACATTGTGTTAGTGCTCATTTCTAGAGACAAATGGCTCTGTTAAACACCGGGAAAGCCTTCTGATGCCTAGACAGCCAGCTGAAAACATGCAAATTGAATTTCACATTCATAGCACAAATCCATCTTTATAATACTGTCCCCAGAGGAATCCAAATGATTTTGTGTGAATAGTCTCTGAGCTATGATTATGATTGCTATGGGGAGGATGATTTTATTAGCTTTGTCAGCTTTTGGCACAGGTGAGGTTATGACTGGAATTAGCAACCCTGTGGACTATTAAGGGAATAAGTAAATATTGTAATATAATATGGAAGACCTTTCAATAATACCCAGCATGAATAATCCCTACTTTCATTATGATATACTTATAGTTGAAAGTCAAATCTCTGAAAATAAAAAAAAATAGCCCTACTTATTATTAAGAGAGAAAAATCTATGTGTCAATTTTCCCAAGGCTGGTGTGTACCAGTGCTGCTAACCTCAAGACGCAGGCTGTGTGGTGGTCTTGGTTAGAGCCTTCTCAGATACATTCTGGGGGCTGGGGCAGAAGTGGCTTCCAGCTCCCTGGGCAACGAAAGAGGATGCCCAAGTACCTGCCCTCCACCCAGATGTGCCATCTCTCTTAGCGGTGCAGGGAGGGCAGGAGGCAAGTAACTCCCAATTTGTAAATACCCTCATAGGTTCGTTAGGAAGCTGTGGCAGGGTTGGCAGAAAGGAGCATGTTTGCACCACATCAGGGCTGAGCGGGTTCTCAGCCTGCTACCTCCATCACCCCTCACACACAGGGAGAGAGTCTCCAACCCGCTGCCTGGCTGCAAGCTCCATCCCTTACTTACTTGGGGATCTTAGGCAAGTTATGTTATTTTAACATAACAACTGAGCCTCTGTTGCCTATTCTGTAAAATCAGGATGCCTACTTGTAATGTGCTGTGAGTATGAAATGAAATGACAAACTTGAGGCACGGGGCACAGCACCTGGCCTGTGAGAATTGTCCCCCACCCCTCCCTTCCCCTCTCACATAGAAGGAAGAGATTCCCAATTCCTCTTTAAACAGCAATAACAAACTATCAAATGCTACAAATTCCTATTTGTTGTGGGATTTATAAGATGCTGAAAAGAACGATTCTTTTGAAGAGAACCATACTCAATTTTCCTTACCTCTGATTGTCTGCGTGACCTTTGATAAGACTCTCAGCTGGTCTGATTCCTTGTTACCCGGACAAGTTGGTCCTCACAGTGGCTTCCAACTCTGTGGTTTAGAGACTGATTCTCCCACACAGCCGAGGCTATGTAAAGTGGACCTTTTAGGGATTGCTTGTCTGAACCCCTTTTTTCCCCAGAAATATCTACCCCACCCATGTTATTATACAGCCTGGCTACCACTGGCCGGAGGCAACTTTTCCAGGTGCTTGACCTGAATGAGTGAATTGGAGTTCTTCTCCATGAGTTGTTTTGGAATTGGGAGACAATGAAGAATAGCTCTCAAAAGCTTCTGACAGCCGTCTGGACAGCCATTTGGTGGAAGACAGGCTATAAGGAGAGAGAAAAAGCCAACACGGAGAGAGAAGCAGAGAACAAAGATTCAGGGAGAGTCCAGAGTCTAGTCTGTACTTTACTTTCGAATTCTAGCTGTCTCCGGTATCCACTGGCACCTGTCTCCCTCCTGCAGCTTGGATATTTCATTCCTTGGATTCCATGAGCCAATGAATTCTCTTTTGGCCAGAGCTAGTTTGATGTGTTTCTGTCACTTGCAACCAAAAATCCTGACTTGGAGTACCATTTTTATTTGATCCAAACATCCCTCATGTTTATTTGGAATGACATGGTTGTCTTTTTTTATTATTATTATAAGAACATTTAACATGCTATCTGTCCTCTGAACAAATTTTAAGTACACAAAGCAGTTATGCACTCTGCCTAACTATAGGCAGAATGTTGTACAACAGATCTCTAGAATTTATTTTGCGTAACTAAAACTTCATGCAACTCCCCATTTTCCTCAGCTCCCAGTCCCTGACAATCAGCATTCCACCCTTTGATTCTATGAGTCTGACTATGTGAGATGCCTCATCTAAGTAGAATCATGTAGTATTTGTCTTTCTAAGACTCTAGTAAAGTTGCAGGTTACAAAATTAACTCACAAAAATCAGTTGTGTTTTTGTACATTAACAACAAACTATTTGGAAAGAAAATTAGAAGAGTAATTACACTTGTAACAACACCAAAAAGAGGAATAAATTTAACTAAGGATGTGAAAGTTTTGCTACACTGAAAACTACAAAATATTGCTGAAATAAATGAAAGAATATACAAATAAATGGGAAGACACCCATATTCATAGATTGGAAGAATTAATATTACTAAAGTGTTTATACTTCTTTCTTATAACATCTCCCCATCTCAAAAAATGAGCTGTTCATGTGATAAGCAAGGGATATATTTGCTGATTATGTGATTTTATATATATGTGATGTAAATGATGTAAATTTTTTTGAAAAATGTAAGCCTAGGTAGACTTTAATGTTACATTAAAAAGTCTAAGCTAGCCCTGGCTGGTATAGCTCAGTGGATTGAGTGCGGGCTGCGAACCAAAGGGTCGCTGGTTCGATTCCCAGTCAGGGCACATGCCTGGGTTGCAGGCCAGGTCCCCAGTGAGGGCCATGTGAGAGGCAACCACACATTGCTGTTTCTCTCCCTCTCTTTCTCCCTCCCTTCCCTTCTGTCTAAAAATAAATAAATAAATAAAATCTTAAAAAAAAAGTCTAAGCTAAATTTATCAGATATCATAATCCATGTATTGAAAAAGAATCTCTAAAAATAAATTTACAGAATTAAAAAAATGTTTATACTACTTAAAGTGATCTACAGATCCAATGCAATTTCTATAAAAACCTTAAGAGCACTTTTTACAGAAATAGAAAAAAATCTAAAATTCATATGGAACCATAAAGGATCCCAAATAGCCAAATCAATCCTGGGAAAGAACAAAAATGGATGATCACACTTCCTGATTTCAAAATATATTGCAAAGCTACAGTAATTAAAACAGTATAGCACGGGCATAAAGACATAATTAGACAAGTAGAACAGAATAGAGGCCCAGAAGTAAATCCACACATATACAGTCAACTGGTATTTGACAGGTTTGCCAAGAATATGCAATGGATAGTCTCCTCAATGAGTGCTGTTGGGAAAACTGGATATCCATATGCAAAACAATAAAATTGGACTCTTATCTTATACCATACACAAATACTAATTCAAAATAGATGAGAGATTTAAATGGAAAGCCCAAAACTATAAAAATCTTAGAAAAAACATGGGGAGAAAGCTTCATAACATCGGTCTTGACAATTATTTTATGAATATGATACCAAAGCACAGGTAACAAAAGCTAAACTATCCAAATGGACCTACATCAAACTAAAAATCTCCTGAACAGCAAAAGAAACAAGCAACAGAGTGGGGAAAAAAACACCTATGGAATGGGAGAAAATATTTGAAAACCACATATTTAATAAAGGGTTAAATTCCAAAATGTATGAGGATCTCCTATAACTCAGTAACAAAAATATCAATAACCTGCTTTCAAAAATGGGCTAAAGACTCAATTAGACATTTCGCCAAAGAAGGCATACCAATGGCCAACATGTGTATGAAAAGATGGTCAGCATTACTAATCACTGCAAACCAAAACCACAATGAGACAACATCTCACACATGTTAGGATGACTATTACTTAAAAAAAAAAAAGACAGCCAATGTTGTTGAGGATGTGGAGAAACTGGAATCCTTGGAAACCCTTGTGCACTATTGTCAGGATGGCAGAGTTTTTAATATTTTATTGAACATACTGTTTTGCTGCCCTTGAAACTCAGCTTCTGTTGCAACATGCTGTTACCCCAGGGGAAAACTAGGAGTTCCTTGATAGTACATAATCTGAAAATTCCAGGCCCAGTAGACACTCTTTCCATGAAAGTCTGAAAGAGAAGACCACAGTGGAGAGTAAGCCGTCACCAGCTCAGCAGGTGGAAAGACAGACTGCCGGGAGTCCCTCAGAATTTGTTGCTTTCTGTTATTGTCCATAAGTGTCCAGTTTATTAGAGGGCAGAGCAAAAAGTCAGTGCTGACTTTGGGCTCTGGTGGTCTGCATTTTGGCATGGCTGGGCAGGGGTACCTTGGTGGCTCTGCCCTGAGATGAAAATTGAGTGTTTTGTGAAGCATGGAAGACTCAACATTTCTCAAAAAAAATAAATAAATAAATAAATAAACACCAAGAGGAGTCTTGTTTCCCAGGCAACAGCTTTTAAATTACTGTCTTCCAGCTGGCTCCTCACAAACTAACCATGAATATAAATAAATGAAAGTGCTTCTCAAGGTAAGTGATGGCTTTCCTGTTCTGCCTATTGGGATAACAGTGGAGAAATCAAAAACAGAATGAGGTCTTAAGAAAATCAATGGCACAACTCAATGCTAAGTGTCTAGACTATGGCTGAGTGGTGGTCATTCTGGTCAAAACTGAGTCTGCCAAACCGGCTCTGCAGAAACACACACCACCTCCACAGGAGCCTGATGCTTTCTGATAGGAGGCAGTGCGTGGCTCCTGCATCGGATGCTACCCTGACAGGGAGCCTGGACTGCTCACTGGCTCTTAACAAAGAATACCTTCAAACACTGCTTGCAACAACATTTTTTATGTTTTTGAAGTGTGTATTATGTTCAGTGTCGAAGCCAGTCAATTTGCATGCTTTGGGCTGCAGTAATAGAAAACCAACTCAAATTGGTTGAAGCTAGAAACCCATTGCTCACAAAAGCGGAAGTCCAATGATAGGGTGGGCTTTGGGTTGCTTGATGTCATCAGGCTCGTGATATAATGGAGGTCCAGACTCTTCCATGACTCTGCTCTGCTGTTCAGAGTCAACTGCATTCTCAAGTTTTCTGCTAGTTTAGAGAGATCGCAACTGGGCATGGTCTCAAGCTGAAATATATGACTATTATGATATCCAGCCATTTTTGACCTATCGAAATGGCAATTTTACATGGTTCAACTCAGTGACTAGTGGGATTTTGGTGTGCCTTTTCTGCAAGTGTGCAGTACTGCCTTTTGAGTCATGAGAGGGACAAGAAGTGTTAGTCAGGAGCTATTCTTTTTGTGTATAAGCAGGGGAGAAGCACACAGGGGCACCCAAAGAATAGATCATAGTAGATAGTCACCCTTGTTTACTGTCTAGCATCCAAACACGCTTTATGTTGCTAATACCAAGCTCATGAACAAGCACAGCAAAGCAGATGTTTCTATCTGAGACTTTGAAGCTCAAAAGAGTTGGACATTCAGAGAATTTTCTCATGGTGGTTGTTGGGGGCCCATGGATGAGTCTAGAGCAGGGCCTGGGATGTCCAGAGGTGGCGGGGCCAGAAGCAAGGAGCGTCCAGCTGGGAGCAGTGCAGTGCTGAGCAGGTTCCCGGCACCATCCTGGTTAAGCTTCACCTCCCTGTCATTCCCGTTCAGACGTGACTTTCCATTCTTCCCACTGAGTGTAAGTTTCCAAACACTATTAGAAAAAAACCCTTTTCTGGTTGAGTTAACCAGAGTAGGTTCTGTTGTTTGCAACTCAAACTGTTAGTAAGGACATGCTCTTTGGCCAAAGGTCTTACAGTGGTTTCTAGAAAATAGTATTTGTCAGGGGTTTTTTTGACAGTAAAAGACTTCACCTGTAAAATAGGCCAGGTCAGCAGTGGACAAGGAGGTAGAGAAGGGCATATGTATCTGTTTGATTTAGTCCTCCTTTGTTATCTGTGTTTTTAGATTATTATTTAAATGTATTGTGGTATCAATTTATATTTTTCAGAAAAATCCATTTCATTTAGCTTTTTGAATTTATAATATAAAAATATATTTTTAAATTTTTAAAAAATATTTTCATTGCTATAACTCCATGTTTCTAATGTTGTGGGTTAAAAAAATATTTTTTTTTAAAGATTTACCGGGGGTAATCCATATTGTAGTTTTGAAAAGAAGAGCGTTTTGATTTATTAGCTGCACTCTTGTTTTCTGCTATTTTCCTTCTTCTTTCATTTCATCCCTTTGTTTAGTGGGGTGAATTTATGTTTCTTTTCTACTATCCTAAACAAAATGCTTGATTTGGTCCTCTTTCTTTCTTTCTTTCTTTTTTTTTTTGGTATCAATACAAGCTTTTAAGGGAATTAATCTGGTTCAGTCCAAGGAACACGTGGCAAGGGCCTGTTGGGTGACTGACAGACAGGGTGACTGACAGACTGGATGGCTGACAGGCAGGGTGGCTGACAGGCTGGGTGACTGACAGGCAGGGTGACAGGCAGGGCGACAGGCACAGTGCTGGACAGAAGAGGCACAAGGTGTATGAGATGCGTCTCTGTGTCCCCACAAAGTCTGGAGAAGCAAACGGGCACAGTTAAAGTTACTTTTAAACAATAGGAATGTCATAGTTATCTTTAGAGGAAACTAATACTGACTTTGTGTCTCATACATTTCTGTATCTACAATATTTCAATGACATACATTCAATTTTATCCACGAACACATGTTATTTATATAATCAGAACACAGAAAATAAATTTTTTTTTTCAGGAATCATGGTAGAGGACACATGGACAGAACTAAGGGGGCGGAGGGAGGCTGGGGGGGGAGTAGGGGTTGGAAGGGAAGGGAGGAGTGGAGGGGAGACGTTGCAAATAACTAATTGAACAAAAATAAAGTAATTATTTTAAAAAAATAAATGTTTTTTTTTTAAAGATGACATAATAGAAGTAGTGCTTATTTAGCCTTGAATCTAGAGTTTCTAGAAAGATCTCCCAGAGCAGACACCATATCTGAGTTTTAATGAAGAGGAAGAGCCAGCCAAAGAAAGAAAGAAAGAAAATCCAGGTAGAGGAAACAGCGTTAACAAAGGCCCAGCGCTGGGAGGAGAGGGCATTGCCCTGGCTGACTGCTCTCCAGGAAGCCTGGCTGCTCCATGGCTGCAGCCTCAGAAATCCCCCCAGCAGCTGGACTCCAGCGGAGCCCCCAGCACTAGCCTAACTGGTGCTCTGTGACCTTGTGTGACATTGAATGAGGGTGAAGTAAGGGTCGAGGAGAGGGGCAGTAGTCAGGGGAGAGCACCATTGCCCGGAAGACAGATTTGATCCAGGTGACCATGGGCAGCCCCTCTGGTTTTAAAAGCATAAGGGAAATTTTTACTGTACCCAACCTGCTCTGTTTTAGAAAAATAGGTACTGTCCAGGGATGGACAATT
>PVJI01020042.1:0-29778 GCA_004026765.1 Micronycteris hirsuta
GTTCTGCGTGATGGCTATTCTATATTTTGTTGTAATTTTGATGTGGTTGTGCAAAGAGATGAGTCATGTCTGCCTGTGCCACAATCTTGACCAGAAACCACCAAACAAACCATCTGTGGCAGCCATGAGGGTATACTGCACAGAGCTCCTTTCAATGGAGAGTCTGCCATTAGGAGTGCAGGTAGCTGAAAGCCTCTAGCTGCAGAACCTTAGGATACACCCGAGTTTCAAGCCAAGGCTAGCATCTGCCTTGGCAGATCCTGGACAATGACTACACACAACAAGGGTACTAGGGCCCTACAGTTTCTATCTGAGATGAACCTCTAATAGGTAATCTCTACTCTAGGCTTCCCCATCTGCAAAAACCTAAGACTTTATCAGACTTACTCCAATAGCTGAGGTTCTTCCTACCCCATCCTCCAACCTTCCCTGTCTCTTTCCACAGGAGGACTTTATTGCCAGAACTACACTATGGAGTGCATGTATCCTGCCCAGTCTCTTTCAGAAAATCCATGCCAGAGCTGGAAGTAGAAGGCATATATCTCCACACTCCTAGTCCAGTGCTCCACCCAGCCACACATCTTACACTCATAGACATGGCAGTACTCTCAATAGGTATTCAGACAGCCAATTATATCTCTTCACATTAGCATTTGCTACACTGTAAAATTATGAAGACATCTGCTTCACACAAGCTCCCAGGGATTGGGTGAAGAGGGATAAAATACTTCTTATAGCTGGAAGAAAAACCATAAATAAATACAGAACTGTGCAGTCATCTTTCATTTATTGAGGCAAATGGGGATGGGTGCAGTGGTACAGATACATGGCCTATGACTTCTATGACTGCCAGACAGCATCCAGACATCAAAAACAGAGAGATGGGACCCTGGGGAGCTGAGAGGGAGCCCCAGATAAGCCCTGCAGAGAGTGGCCCTGCGGAGCCAGGCCAGTTTGGGCCAGCCCTCTTAATATGTGCTTTTTCAAATGGAAAAAAGCTGTCCACAGATATATGAACCTCTATCTCTTCATATACTTTTAAGCTCACTCAAAATTATAGCAATATAAAATTAAACTAACAATATAATAGCATTATAAACTCAAGTTAGTACCAAACATGTTGCAGTATTGGTGGAGGTATATAGGAAAACTCTATCCATGCAAATGTAGTATTGACATTGCTCCAGGAGGGAAATAAGGCAATCTCTACTAAAATATAAAGTGCCTGTATGCTTGGACCCAGATATCTGCTTCTAAGACTTCATGATATAGATTTATTAGCAAAGATATACAAATGCACACAATGGTTATTGCAGCAAAACTTGAAATAGCCAGTCATTGGAAGTAAACTAAATGTCCATCACTAAAAGGAAAGTTAAATAAATTATACTTAGTATGCAATGATGTGCAATAGCATACTGTGTAGCTAAAATAGAGAATGAGGAAGATCTAATGTGCTGATATGGAATAATCACTGCACTATACAGTTAACAGAAAGAAAGATAAATGGTGGAATGGAGACATAGTTTTCACTGAACTGTACACTCTGCATTGGTACTGTGTCTTTGTCTTACTCATTTGAACAAAAACAAACTTGTTAAAATGTGTGTTTTCTCCTTAAAACGCGTGTTTTCTCCTTAAAACATTGCCCATGGAAGCAAAAGTAAAAGCAAAGTTAATAATAACAACAACCAATGCATGATTTGCAATTCATAATCCACACAACACTTTCTATCCATTTCTTCAATGTGGACAGAGAAAAGTGATTCCTACTGCCAATTTTTAAATAAGAAAGCTGAAGCCAAAAGTAGTCAAAGAGTTGCTCAAGATCTCTGGGCAACTGGAAGAGATCTCCTTACTTTTGCTATTGTTCATATCCATATCTCCAAGGAAAAAAGTGGTGGAAGAGGATTCTAGTTTTGTGACTCCAAATCCTGGTTGTTGTTTTTTCTTTCCACATCTCCCTCTGCCTCACAAGGAAGAAAATCATAGGCTTCCTTTGGACAGGATGTAGGGGGATGGGGGAGAGGAGGGTTTCCATTTTTTAAAGTAATGAAACAATAATGAAGTTTTTAAAAAGGCAAAGAAACAAATGTTGGGTAAATACATAATAAGAAAGGGTCACAGAGACCTCTTGGGCTACATCCTAGAAAGATGACTCTCCTTAATTCTGCATTCTCTCTGCTGAAATCTTCTCATTCTCTGACCCAAGGGATGAAAGAGCCCCTGAACCTGTTACTTTGCCCGTATTTCCCCATAGTCAGACATTTCTCCTCTGAAGAGAGTCTGCAGGGATTCCCTGTGAAATCAGAAGAGGGTTTCTGGGTGCTATTTGTCCCACTGGGATAGAATGAAGAGAAAAAAACAACAGGGAGGCAATGGGAAAGGCTATCCAAGTGGTTAAAAGAGAAGAACCTCTGTCATTTGTGGCCTCAAGCAAACGCTGTGGCTAAGTCCCTGAGGTGAGACAACCTTGAATTGAGCACCCTGTTGCATGCACAGGGCGTCTTTCTTTGGAAACAATACTGATATGTTGAATTTTGTCTCAATGTTCAGAACATATCTGCAATGTGTGATCCTGGTAGTTTTAGAAAGAATCCTGCTAAGCCATTTGAGCAATAATTCCCCCTTGATACCCAATGAAGTTCTTCATCTTTCCACCCTTGATACTTAACCTGAAGTTCCTCTTAGTGATTTCCCATCCCCTCCCTCACCATGCCTGTAGGCTATATATCCCCCAGCCACCCCTGCTGGATTCAAAGTTGAGTTCAATCTCTCCTATTGCATAGTCCTGATTAAAGTCATTCTTGCCATTGTTAACAACTGCCTGGTGCAACTTCTCTTTAACACTACTAAAAACACGGACCATGTTCCAACAACATCAGCATCACTTGGGAGCTTATTAGAATTGCAGAATCTTAGGACCTATCCCAGACTTGCTGAATCTGAGTCTCCACTTTAACAACATCCCCAGGTAATTTGTATGGACATTAAAGTTCAAGAAGCACTGCTTTTGTCAACATGTCCCCTGTTCCTTCAATAAAGAATCCTTAATTCTATAGTCAGAGCATTTCTCATAGGGCCAAGCACTCATGACCAGCTGAGGGGGCTCATTGCCTTGTGACCTGCCTTATTTTAACTCATGCTTTCAACCTCTTCACTCATGTTACTGAACTAAGAGAGCTTGTTCACCTATGTGCATCAAAGGCCAATCAAACACAAATAGGAGTTCACAGCCAAGAAAGTAAAGGTTTATTAATTAAGGAAATGGTGCCTTGCCCGGTCAGGTGATTCATGCTCAAAGACCTGGGTCCCTGATGGCTTCTAGGGGATAGGTTATACTGGAGGAAAATCATTCATCATGGCAGTTAGGGTCATGGTGTCTATTGATTAGGTGGCACCAGGGTAGGGGCTAGTTGATCAGTGCACCTGGTCCTGATGGCAGCCATAGCGTCACTCTATCCAGTTTAGCAAGGATGTGGTCAGTGGGGTCATTCTGCTTTCTTGGGTCTGGAGCTGAAACACAGCTGAGGCCTAGATGTTACCGCTAGTTTGTCTAGAACTCTTGTCTCTGTGGTTAACAGACTGGAAGCTTAGTTTCTAAGATTATCTGATGCTAACCAGAACCTCATTGTCCTGAGGGATTAATGTTTAAGGGAGTGGATGTGCAAGGGAGAAGGATGTAGGTGAGTCAGGGGGCTGAATGAGGCCAGTTTGAATCACAAGGACAGAAAAGAGAAAAGGTCATATTAAAGAAATGAAGTTTTGGCACAGTTACACTCTATCTCTCCCATATTCCATTCCTATGAGCTCTGTCTCCAACATGAGCTTTGCTCAATCATTCCACTCTTTCCAGTTGCACAGGTCTGGGAATAGGTTATTGAATCCTGAGGATGGTGGAGGGGAGCAGGATAAGAGGCCCCGACCAAGGTCTAAACCTGGGATGGAGTTTAAAAAGACAATCAGACCTTTAACACTCCAAGATTAACTTCTTATTAGTATATAGCTTCAGTCAGTGTCTTTTCCCCTGCTCTGCCTGGAGACCCCCTTCTGTTATATACTATAATAAGCTAGGATAGGGACCGGGGCAATGGGACCTATTTTGCCAGGAACGTAACATTGATAATAATTTGATCTAATGAAACTAGATGTCATGAGAAAAAAAAAAAGCTATCCATTTAGGGCCAATATGCCAAACAACACTGGAATACAGTTGTAGGACATACTTAAAAAAAGAGAATTACTCACTGTTTCTCCACTTATTTAAAATGTAAATTTAACTGTATGTCCAGTATTTTATCTGGCAACTCTAGTCTGGCTGTATATGGAAACTTTTCAGTAGTAATGAATTTGGGATTCATATGTCACAAAAAGGTGAGATGATGGAAGAATCATCTGGCTGCCCTCTCTTGATAGTGGACATAGACATTTCTTAAATGAATGCTACTTATGGAGAAGGGAAACAAAAGTCTGGACTTGAAGAATACTGTGACATACTACAAAAAGGAGAAGAGTATTTTACTTTGTATATAGCTCTTTCAAAATGCCCTCTTTTAAGGCAATCTTGAGCTGTTTCACTGTCTACTCAGGAGATATCATGAAATCACTAAAGTATTCTAAGATTTGACCAAATGAATTCCTGACAATTCTTTCTGATGTTTCTCCTTGGACTATCAGGAGGTCATGGATATACCCCCAATGACAAAATTATGGTCCTCCCACCTCTCTGCTCCTCATGCTACTAGCTACACTTCATTCATCCTTTCCTGGCAAATAAAACATCTCTCTTCTCCAAACCAAGTCATTGCCTTTTACCTCCTTTGGGTTCTATTCCTATTCAGTCTTATGTTATAGTTGCTGCGTGTGGTGAATGAATTTCTATTCTTTATACTGTGAGCTTCCTGAGGGCAGGAATGCGCAGCTTGAAGGGCCCTGGCCCCGATCCTGCATGCAGAAAGCCCTCCACAAATGTTTTCTGAATGAGTACTATGTAACTTTTTCCTGAGTTAAAAAAAAAAAAAAAAAAAAAAAACAGCTGGACTCTAACTTGACTCTACTAGACTATAATTAAAACTGAAAGTGAAATGACATCAGTTTGCTCCAGAATCCTCAAAAGGCCTTGCAGTGACAAAATATACTGACAACACTCTTTACAGTGCACTCTCAAAAGATTTTCTTTGGCCTCTGAATGTGTTGGTGCTTTTGAAATAGATGCAAGCCTTTCCATACCTGCTGGGTTCCATTTTATAATCCACTACAACCATTAATAAGAGGGGGAAAAAAGACTCCCATATGTTACCACTTTAGCCACTTTCTTATTGAAAACTAGAAATGGCCCCCAGGAGGTGGGACCTCCAATCTCTCAGGCAAGAGAAAAATAAAGACCTTTTCAAAGTCTTTTTTCAGACTCACAGTTGCCCAGGGTGATAGTACTACCAATCATGGTCAACTGTGAGATTCCAGAGGAGTTCAGAATGAGAAACCTATTGCACAGAGGCTTTAGTGAGTAAAAGTAGAAGCACACAGAAGATACCATACTCATCCCTGCTGAGGCCCCACACTCCAGTGAGAGTCTCCAATGAGCCCTGAATATATTCCCAAACCAGTTTATCCAGACTTCTTGCTCTCCAAATAACGTAATAATCCATTATGCCTAGGTGGGTCACCATTTTCTCCACCTGAGAAAGGGACACGGGTTAAGTCATCCTAAGGACAGAAGGCTTCTACCTTTAAGATCCACCATCCTTATTCTCTATGTTCAGTCTCTTCCCAGAAATCTACTTACACTAATTATCCCAACATAAAGAAGCAACATCCTTTTAGTAGTGGATACAGGCTGATTTGTCTGCCCTATATCTGCCTCCTGCCATTCCAATAGTGTCAATCATAGTCCCCTAAGCCACTGCCCTAAAAGATGGCAAGGGTCCTAGACCAGGCCAATCATAACCCTCCACACCCCTGACAATAGTGGCTTGTCCAGGGAGAGAGTATAAGACTCCAGGTGGGCTTCCCAGAGCTCTTCCCTGGCACTGATGCACAGACATTATATAAAAACATCCTTCTGCTAGGGTGGCTGAACTATGAGGATGGGAATCTGGGGCTATAACCAAGGACCTGCCTGCCGAGAGAAAAGGGGAGACATATATAAATTGTGTTGCCAAGGTGCTCTGAATCTTTTAGCTGTTCCCTTGATCTCGTGAACTACTCCACTGTCCTTTCCCTCTTTTACTTTAGCTAATTAAATTTGGGTTTTTATAGCTTGCAACAAAAAGAGTCACAATTAGTACACTCCTCGACTTTCCTTACAACTGAGATAGACACTTGAGAAAATATGACCCTGTCTTAATCACTTCAGGATAAAGAAATCGGAATATAAGGAACAGGAATGTACAAAACTGCAGACTCTCACATAATTGTTATAAAAAATGGCCATAACCATCTGAGGAAAGTTGTCCTGAACAATAAAATAATTAATAACCCCATCAACAATAACAACTAACATTTTGAGCACCTCTGGCCATGTTCACAGTGAAGTTGACCCTATCCCTCTGGTGAAAGCTGATTAATGAGACATGGGCAAAGCTTTGACCAAACTAAGTCAAATGGCAAGGAAGAGCTGAACTGAAACATCAGGTAACACTAGGGTACTAGGCTGTCATTTTGGAGTGCTGCAATGGACCAAATGAATGCAGATGAGTTGTCCAAGAATTGTAAGAAGAGAAGAATGAAGCAGGCACTTCCTTACAGAAAGGCAGAGTGCAGAAAGAAAGGGACTCCCAATCCCTTCTTCCCAGTGTCCAACTACAATCACCCTAATTTATGTCCTGCAGTTGAGGTAGACAATATTCTCCAGTGCCTACTTAACAGCCCTCCTTTCTCATTTGAAACACTCAATTTATTTTGGCCTGGTATAGCAACATAAAATCACTATTTTAATAGTTGGCATCTGTGATTTAATTTGATTGCTTTTTCAAAGGACCCATCTTTATTTTAAATATAAAAATAAATACATATATACATATACTTTGCTAGTCTGTTTTCAGGTGAAGAAGGTGAGATCCCAAACCTATCTTACAAAGAAAACAATAATTAAATAGAGTAGTAAATACTGCTGCAAAAGAAATAACCCAAATACTGAAGGTAGGCAAAGAGATGAGAGAGAGAGATGAAACAACAGAGCAGGCAGGAAGCTGGGGCCTGCAGATTAAAGATGTCAGTGAGAAGTTCCCTGTGATGGAGTAGCCAAGAAAGTATTAAAAACAGGGTATCAAATCTACATTTTTAATTTTTTTATATTTAAAACATGTAAACATCTTCCATATCTTCATTCTTCAATAAAGCCTGACAACTGCCTTGGCTGGTGTGGCTCAGTGGATTGAGTGCCGGCCTGCTGACCAAAGGGTCGCTGGTTCGATTCCCAGTCAGGGCTCATGCCTGGGTTGCGGGCCAGTTCCCAGGTGGGGGGTACATGAGAGGCAACTACACATTGATGCTTCTCTCCATCTCTTTCTCCTTCCCTAAAAGTAAATAAATAAAATCTTTTAAAAAGAAAAAAAAAAAAAAAAGAAAGCCTGACAATACATGTGGATAGACAAAAAGGAAGGGAACAGCTGAGGACTGTTGCATGGATATGAGCAAAGAGAACAGTGGTGAGAGATTAGAGGGCATGAGCTCATCAGCAATAGAAAACTAGACCTAGAAATCAGATAACCACCACCCCCATCCAGGTATTCACAGAAATTTTAGAAAGATCACCTTTTTCTTTTTCATAGGATGTGGGGTAGACATCTTCAGACTATCAATCTAAAATTCCGAGTTCCCAAAGCCTGTGCCTCTGTTACCTGACGGGAACAGGCTGCATGTTCACAAGCCTGTGAACTCACAAACTTCAGCTCTTTGAGGACAGGGTCATATCTTACTTATTTCAGTGTCTGGCACAATGCCTGACATGCATTTTTTTTAAATTGATAATGAACTCTATTTTTTACAACAGTTTTAGATTTACAGAAAAATTGCAAGGGTAGTATAGTTCCCATAAACTTCAGTTTCCCCTATTATTAACATATTCCATTAGTATGCTACATTTATCACAATAAATGTACTCTACTATTCATACATTATTATTAACTAAAGCCCATACTTTATTCAGATTACCTTGATTTTACCTAATATCCTTTTACTGTTCCAGGATTCCATCCAGAATGCCATATTACATTTAGTCATCATGTATCTTTGAGATCCTCTTGGCTGTGACGGTTTCTCAAAATTTCCTTGTTTTTGATGACTTTGACAATTTTGAGGAGTGTTGATTAGGTGTATTGTAGAATGTCCTACAATTTTGATCTGTCTGATGTTTTCTCTTTTATTAAAAATATATTTTATTGATTATGCTATTATAGTTGTCCCATTCCCCCCCCCTTTATTCCCCTCCACCCCACACCCCCCCCATTCCCCACTCTTTAGTTTTTGTCCATGGGTCATACCCATAGATTCTTTGGCTTTTACATTTCCTATACTATTCTTAACCTCCCCCTGTCCGTTTTCTACCTACCGCTTATGCTACTTATTCTCTGTACGTTTTCCTCCTCTCTCCCCATCCACTCCCCTGTTGATACCCCTCCATGCCTTATGAAAATCCCTTTAACATTTCATATAATAAAGGCTGGGTGATGATGAACTCCTTGAACTTGACGTTATCTGAGAAGCACTTTATCTGCCCTTCCATTCTAAATGAGAGTTTTGCTGGATAGAGTATTCTTGAGTGTAGCTTCTTTCCTTTCACGACTTGGTATACTTCTTTCCAGCCCCTTCTTGCCTAAAAGGTCTCTTTTGAGAAATCAGCTGACAGTCTTATGGGAATTCCTTTGTAGGTAACTGTCTTCTTTTCTCTTGCTGCTTCTAAGATTCTCTCCTTATTTTTAATCTTGGGTAATGTAATTACAATGTGCCTTGGTGTGTTCCTCTTTGGGTCCAAATTCTTTGGGACTCTCTGAGCTTCCTGGACTTCCTGGAAGTCTATTTCCTTCACCAGCTTGTGGAAGTTCTCCTTCACTATTTGTTCAAATAAGTTTTCAATCCGTTAGTCTTCTTCTTCTCCTTCTGGTACCCCTATGACTCGGATGTTGGGATATTTAAAAATGTCCTGGAGGTTCCTAAGCCTCTCTTCATTTTTTTTTAAATTCTTGTTTCTTCATTCTTTTCTGGTTGAATGTTTTTTTCCTCCTTCTGGTCCACATGGTTGATTTGAGTGCCAGTTTTCTTCCTGTCACTATTGGTTCCCTGTACATGTCCCCTCATTTCTTTTAGCGTATCCTTCATTTTTTCATCTAATTTGCGACCAAGTTCAACCAGTTCTGTGAGCATCCTGATTACCAGTGTCTTGAACTGTGCATCTGATAGGCTGGCTATCTCTTCATCACTTACTTGTATTTTTTCTGGAGTTTTGATCTCCTCTTTCAATTGGGCCATTTTTTTTCCCTCCCCTCGGCTTGCCTGTTACGTGTAGGGGGCAGAGCCTTAGGTGTTCATCAGGACGGGGCAACCCACATTGTTGTGTTGTGATGCTACCTGTGGGGGTGGGGCCTGAGAGGGAACAATGGCACCTGCTCCACTCTCTGCTGGGTCTCAGTCACTTTCCCCGCTACCCACCAGCACATTGGGCCCTTCTGTGCCGGTTCCCCGGGTAGGTGGGCTTGTGTATTTCTAAGTCTCTGTGGGTCTCTCCAATGAACTCTCCTGTGGAGCTGTGAGTTCCTCCCTCTGCCGCCTCTACCCCCACAGGTGTTTTCAATCAGTGGTTTGAGGCTTTATTTCCCTGTGCTGGGACCCTGGGCTGCTCAGTCTGCTCCGCTCCTCAACTTTTTCTCCCGGTTTATCTGCGCATGAATGCGGGACCGTTCTCTCCACTGGCCTGAGACCCAGCTGGGTCCCAGTTGGCCAGCCGAGGTCCCCTCGGCCTGTTTCGGCATTGCGCACCCGGTTTCAGCATTGCGCTCCTGGCTTCACAAACCACCCTCTTGCTTTGCGCCCGGCTCCGCCCTTACTGGTCTGATGAACGTGTCTTTAATTCTTTCGTTACCGGACTTCCATAAAGTTCTATTTTCTGTCCATTCTGGTTGTGTTTTTGTTTCTAAATTGTTGTTTTCTGACTTTTGGTTGAACGAGGAGACACAGTGTGTCTATGTACTCCTCCATCTTGGCTGGAAGCGTCGGATATTTTCTCATGAGTAGACAAGGGTTATAGGTTTTGGGGAGGAAGACCCCAGAGGTAAAGTGCCATTGTCATCACATGTCAACATCAGTTATCATTGTTGATTTGACTTTAATCATTGGCTTAATTTGTGTTTGTCAGGTTTCTCACTGCAAAGGTACTCCCTCAGCCACCCCATCTTTTCCTCACTTTACGCTTGGAAAGAAGTCGCAATGCACAGCCCATGCTATGGGAATTGAGTGGAAAGAATGAAACCTTTTGCCCCACCTGTTCAAAAGCTCATCATTTGCAAAAATTATTTGAATTGCTTTTGTATAAGATATAGATACAACTTTATCAAATAAAACAAAGTGTTTATGTACAGCTTCTTTTGCCTTTAGTGTTTCAGATTCCCCTTATTCACAAAGTTACTTAAGTCAGCTCCTTTCTTCCACACCCCCTTCAGTGAGGTTGCATCATACATTTGTAAAACTGATTGTTTTGTCCAGATTATTACATCTTGGGATTCCTCTGACTTCCTAAACAACTTTTTAAAATTTTCATTTACTAAGTTTCACTCTTTGTGTGGTAAAGTTCAATGGGTTTTTACAAACATAATATCATTTGTTACAATTATAGTATCATATAGAATAGCTTCACTGCCCCCAAACAATCCCCTATGCTTCACCTGTCTAGCCCATACTCTTCTTTCCCCAAACTGCTGGAGACCACTTATCTTTTTATTATCTTTATGTCACATAACTGAAATCAAACAGTATGTGATCTTTTTAGGCTGGCTTCCTTCACTTAGCAATATGAATTTAAGATCAATCTATGTCTTTTTGTGCTTTATAGCTCATTTCACTTTATCACTGAATAATATTCCATTGAATGAATGGACCACTAATTTATCCATTGAATTACTGAAAGATATTTTAGCTGCTTCCAGATTTTGATGATTGTGAATAAAACTGCTATAAATATTCAGGTGCAGGCTTTCCTGTGGGCATATGTTTTCAAATCAGCTGGAGAAATAACTAGGAGTGTCTCCCTCCCTATAGAGTGTATGATAAGACTATGTTTAACTGTGTAAGAAACTGCTAAACTGTCTTCCAAAGTGACTGCCATTTTGTATTCCCACCAGAAAGGACTGAGGGGTCTTGCTTTGAATCCTTACCAGCAATTGGTACTATCAGGATTTTTTTTTTATTTTAGTAGATAAATAGTGGCATCTCATTGTTGTTTTAATTTGCAATTCCCTAATGACAAATAATGTTTAGCATCTTTTCATATGCTTATTGGCCACGGTGTATCTTCTTTAGTGAGGTGACTGTTTAGATCTTTTGCCCATTTTTTAATTGGGATGTTTCTTTTCTTATTGTTGAGTTTTAAGAAGTCTCTGTTCATTTTGGATGCAGTCCTTTATCAGATATATATTTTGCAAATATTTTCTCCCAGTCTGTGCTTGTAATCTCATTCTCTTAACAGTGTATTTTGCAGACTTTGTTCATTTTAAACAAACTCATCATGTGCAATTTATCAATTTTTTTCTTTCTTGGATCTTGCTTTTGGTATTGTATCCAAAAACTCATTGCCAAATCAAAGGTTACCTTTCTTCTAGAAGCTCTATAGTTTTGTGGCTTACATTTAATTCAATGACCCATTTTAAGGTAATTTTTGTGCATGGTGAAAGGTCTGCATCTAAGTTGGCGTTTTATATGTCTTTTGTCTTTGCTTTTTGTTTTGCATATCAGTGTCCAATAGAACCAGCACCATTTGTTGAAAAGACAGTCCTTTTCCATTATATTGCTCCTTTGTCAAAGATCAGTTGACTATATTTATGTGGTTCTATTTCTGGGTTCTCTATTCTGTTCCATTGATCTATTTGTTTATTCTTTTGCCAATACCATACTGTCTTGATTACAGCAGCTCAGCAATTTTCAACCAATGTGTTGTGACACACTGGTACCACAAGAGGCACACTGGTGTGCTGCAAAATTTTTTAAAACATGCAATACCTGACTATAGTCACGAGAACTGATCTTTTTTCCTTTTTACTGTCAAATAAAAAAATGACAACAGCCAACTCAACAGCCATTTGGTGTGAATGAATCAAAATTATACCTTTTTTTTGTCAGATCAGCAAAATATATATATATATTTGGTGTGTGCAGAATTTTAGTAATTAGTGTTCATGTACCATGAGATGAAAAAGGTTGAAAAGCACTGCTGTAGTTTTATAGTAAGTCAGGTTGTATCAGTACTCCAACTTTGCTCTTCTCTTTCAATTTTGTGTTGGTTATTCTGGGGTTTGTACCTCTCTGTGAACTTTAGAATCGGTTTGTCAATACCCATAAAATAACTTGCTGAGATTTTGATAAGAATTTCATTAAATCTGTAGATAAAATGGGAAAAAATTGTCATCTTAACAATATTGTGTTTCAGTCCATGAATATGGAATATCTATCCATTCATTTAGATCTTTGATTTCTTACATCAGAGCTTTATAGTTTTCCACATATAGTTTCTATATATTTGTTAAATTTATAATTAAGTATTTCATTCTTCTGGTCTTATTTTAAATGATTTTTTTTAATTCCAAATTCCAATGGTTCATTTCTGGTATATAGGAAAGCACTGATGTTTTCATATTACCTTGTATCCTTGACCTTTCTATCACTTATTAATTAAGGAGTTTTTTGTATATTATTTGTGATTTTCTATATAAATAATCATTTTATCTGATAACAAGATAGTTTTATTTTTTCCTTCCCAATCTTATAACTTTTGTTTCATTTTCTTGTCTTAACTGCACTACTGAGGACTTCCTATATGATGCTGAATAGGGGTGGTGACTATGATGGTCAATTTTATGTACTGACTAGCCACAGGGTGCCCAGATTCAGCATTATTTCTGGGTATATTTGTGAAGGGTATCTCCAGATGAGGTTAGCATTTGAATCATTGGACTCAGTAAAGTAGATGGGCCTCCCCAATGCAGGTGAACATCATCTAATCTGTTGACAGCCTGAATAGAACAAAAGAGGGGAGAAGAGGAATTTGCCCTTTATTATACTGCCTCACTGGTTGAATTGGGACATCTCATCTCACCTCCTCCCTCCTCCAGCCCTCAGATTGGGACTTACACCACCAGCTTCCCTGGTCCTCAGGCCTTTGGACTCAGACTGAATGACACTACCAGCTTTTCTGGATGTCCAGCTTGCAGACAGTGGATCACGGACTTCTCAGCCTCTACATCAGGAGTGTCAAACTCATTTTCACTGGGGGCCACATCAGCCTCGCAGTTGCCTTCAAAGGGCCGGATGTAATTTCAATTCCTTAACAGTTAAGGAGTAGGTACATTTATACAGTCCCAAAATTATTTCAGTCCTTTGAAGGCAATCATGAGGCTGATATGACCCCCTGGTGAAAATGAGTTTGACACCCCTGCTTTACATTGCATGAACCAAGTCCTCATTATAAATCTCTTTTTAGATATATTCCTCCCTACTGGTTTTGTTTCCCTGAAAACCTTGACTGATATGAAGAAAGAGAACATCCTTTCCTTATGCTCAAACTTTGGGAGAAAGCATTCAGTTTCCCACTATTAAAGTAGGATATAGGTTTTTGTAAATATTTTTTATCAAGTTGAGGAAGTTCCTCTCTATTCCTGTTTGCTGAGATTTTTATCTTTCAGAAATGTGTAACCAGACCCCCCCCCCTTCAAAAGAAGACATGTTCCCCAGCTATCAGCTCCATCAAGGTATGCCTGAGCTGCAGAGAGGCAACTGGCCCAAGGGCACATTCTTCCTGGCGCAGCCCATATTCCCTGGCTGATAGATGTCTGGAGTAAAGACCCAGCCGTTTCAGCCCAATGAGGGTTAACTCTGATGGATAACATAGTCCATGAAGTCAGGCAAAGCTTTGCCAGGCACTCATCACAGTTCCACTATTCCCTCTGCCCGAACTTACATCTTCCTCCTCCCTTCCATAGGCATTGACTTCCAACTAACATTCTACACACTAAAACACTACTTTGGGGCCAACTTCTAGGAACTCAACCTATGACTCTCCTTACAGAGCAAACTCATTTTCCGTGCCACTTGATGAAAGACAGAGTGGACTGTTTTATTTTATGTTTTCTTACCAGATCACCTGTGAAAAAAAGAAAAGAAAGAAAAAGAAAAACCTAGAGAGTGAAAATAGAATTTAGCCACATTAATAGAAATACTAGGACTGAAATGGCCACATTAATAGAAATACTAGGACTTCTATTAAGCCACATTAATAGAAATACTAGGACTGAAATGGCCTGGATTTTACTCCTAGTCAAAGGAAAAATCCAAGTGGGCAGATGTTACAAGCAGAAAGCCTCTTCCAAAAGCAGGACCACTGCAGAAAACAGCATACACAAAGCCAAAGGGCTAATCAGAGGGGCTACAAAAATAAAAACCAAGTTGGACTCAGAGAGTTGTCATAAAGACTCTAGTTCAGGATCACATGAAACAGAGTGTTACCACCTAGAACAGTATCTCTCATGGAAGAGTAGATGTTCAATAAATATTTGCTGAAATAATTAATAAACACTAACTTGGAGTTAGGAGTATTAGCTCCTACTCCCAGCTTTTATACATGCAGTATATGACTGAGTATCAACTATAAAGTTGTGATAAGTTGAATACATGGAAATGTATTTATTTGGCAATCCATATGTTGATACTTTATGGATTTAACTCCATAAATAAGCGTTCTTTTGCATCTGAACATGGTTGGCTGCTTTACAGTAGCCCTGCTGGTTAGATGCATTCCCATTTGTGAAAGTAAAGCAATGTTTGTACAATTATATGAATATTTTATTGCATTTTTCCCTTATTAGGTTACCAAAATGAGTGGAGGAAGAAAAATGAAAAGTGTTGATACCCATGATAAGAAGCAGAGGTCTCATTAACTCAATATGGTTGAGACTAAGATAGAAATCATTAGGCCTGTAGAAAGTGATAAGTCATTAGCCTCAATCAGAATCTCATTGACTTCAAGCTGGTCAACCTTGTGCTGTGTTCTGAAGGAGGAAAGTACATGTAGGAAATGTATGAATCATTGAAGATGATGCCTAAAAGGCAAGGTATAATTATGGATATTAGAGTGTGTTTCAGCTCTCTGGTAACAGAACTCGCAGGTAATCTTGTTTAAGTTTTATACATTTGAGTTTCTAAGAGAATATTATGTACAAAATCCAGGGAACGCTTAAATTAATGCATGGACTGCCATTCATAGAATTGTCTATCTTACATGAGACAATAAAATCTGTGACTGCAACATCAGTTTGTCATATTTAGATATGCCCTGCCGCTTTTGTAAGTACAAATGTATTGGTAATCTGGGGGGTCTAACACCCCTAGATACAGGTAGCTATAGGTATGGATATGGGTATAGTTAAGGATATATGTACTCAGCCAACTTTACATACTTCTTTTGCCAGAATGTGATCCATGCAGCAGGTTGTTTTTAAAATAAAGATAAAAATAAAAAAGAGCAAAGTCTGAAGGAAACAAAGGGATAGTGATGAGAGAAATGAGAAAGGGCAACTCCTAGACCCAATTCCCAGGCCTTTCCCCTATTGTTAACCACCATCATCCTCCTTACTCTGCTTCTCTTCTACATCCAAGCCACCGTTACTTCTGTTAAGGTCTGAGCCCAGCAATCCTACCACTATTTATTTTAAGCAGAACTTTGGTTCCCAACTGGAGAGCTTCAAGCCTCTTAGACAAAGAAAGCTCAAACCTCAGCCTGGTCATCTCTCAGGTGGAACAATATCTGAAGACAATAGCCTCTCACCACTTCTAAATAAAATAAAATCATAAAAATGTATCCACTTCAATATTTTTTTAAATACTGAAAGTCCTTATGGTAACTATGATCTGATATTTTACTGATGACATTAAGCACATTTTGGAGAATGCACAGTAGGCATTCCATTTGCAAATTTAACATTCATGGTTTTGACTGTTTGTGAGAGATCTTGGATTATAATGACATGCAGCAATTTATAGTTTTGGTAAGGCACTAATTTGAATCACCCCCACTGTGAGCTATTATGTAGGGAATTAGTCATTTAGATAGTAAATGAACCAGTACCTGCATTTTAATGTTAGTTCATCGCTCACTAGTGCTTCTGAAAAAACTAGTGGGTTCTTGAAAGTCTCAGGACAAATACACAGGTGTATTGTATGGCTCAATACTATTAGGCACTAGAATCATAACATGTAAAAATTCATATTGTCTCTCATAATGCAGGTTAATCTCACTGGGATGATCTTACCTAACTACCAGAGCCAACTGGAGGTACCCAAAGTGTCAAAACTAGGATAATTATCTCTGTTGTAATTCTTCCAGAATACTGGGCATAATAATTGGCATAATAATCTAGCATTGACTCATTTGTGTCATATGAACATTGAGGTATTTTTTAAAATATTTTGCCCACCAGTGTTAAGTATAGATAATGTTTCTCCATCTGTAGCAGACACTGTCACTGCCTGCACTATCCAAACTCTGCCTCTTTCTTGCTAACAGCCCCTCCAATGTTGTTCATAGAAGCACTGGATTCAGTTCCTACCTTATCAGCTCTCCTTATGTCTAGGGGTGGCTCCATGAATCCAGTTGTGGCTAAAAAGATGTAAGAGGAAGTTAGTTATCTGGAGAACTTCTGGAAAAATTTTGCTTTCCAAAAATAATAATAAAAACAAGATGTGGCCAAAACCACTACCACCCCCTCTTCATGTCTTGAATATGACCATGAGGTCTAGAGTTACGGCAGCGTTCTTGCAAACATAAGGCAATAGGCAACAGAGAAAGGCCAGGAGAATTGCAGTCATGATGGGTCCTGACATTTCTGAGCCACTGAACCAACACAACCAGATTTCTTTGCATATGAAAAATAAAATCCTATCTTCGTTAAACCATTGTAAATCAGGATATCTACTTCTTATGGCTGAATAAGTACAAATACAATATTCATCTTTTAAAAAATACAAATTTCACCCTGGTCGGTGTGGTTCAGTTGGCTGGAGCATTGTCCTGTACACCAAAAGATTGGGGACTCAATTCCCAGTGAGGGCACACACCTAGGTTGCAGGTTCTATCCCTGGTCAGGGCGTATATGGGAGACAACAAATTGATGTTTCTCTCTCTCTCTCCTTCTCTATTGCTCTCTCTTCCTCTCTCTCTCTTTAAAATCAATAAAAATATATCCTCAGGTGAGGATTTTAAAAAAGAGAAAGATATTGCAAGGGCCATGCTCTATGATGAGACATGCACTCCTTTAACCAATAGGCTGAGAATTCTCCATTTTCACCTTTTTATCTAGGTAAGGATGTAATTACTTCATCTTCCCTAGAGTTTCAATGTCTCTCCGTTTGTATTACTAAGCCAGATGCTATTTACTGTACTTCATGCTGGGGGGCAAAGTGGGGGAAGGAGGTAGGATCATTAGCTTACCATTCATCCTCAACCAATGCTATTCTGCAAGCAGGATGCCCAGCCTGGATGTCAAATTTTTACAGAGAACAATTGAAACCATCAGTTATCTTGATGAGCAGTGCTCCAATGAAAGAACAGTATAATTGGAGGGTGAAGTGTTAGTGAGCTAATTTTTTTCACCAGCAACAGGAACAAAACATCTTTCTGGGTATAATGTATTTACAGTTATTATTTGGTATATAGCACAGAAATTCCAAATAATACAAGAATGAAAATATCAAATTCCTCATCTTTTAGGAGAGGGAGGTCATACAATCTCTCAGGTTTTAAAAACATACAGAGATTTATGGAACCCTATTTCTTTCTTTTTTATGAGAGTTTTTTTTTTCTTTTTTTGCCTAACTTTAACAGAAAACCCTGGTGTTTATTTTTCCTGGGTATATTTCTGCTTAAATACAAGGCAGCAGGAATATAAAAAGACCCCAGTATTTAAGCCTCAAGGCGAAGATGATATGAATTTAAATGATCTATGACATCGTCCTCTAACATTCTGGATGACTCATTATTAAGTGAACCAAAATGTAATTTCTAATATCCTTTCCATCCCTCCTAGTCTATAAATCTAAGACCCTAGCAACCTGTCCATTACGGACCATCGTTCAAAAACCAATTCAAATGCCAAAATTCCAATGAAGCCTTCTCTACCTCCTCCAGCAGTGCCAACATTTTTTCTCCCATTTCTATCCCTCTTCTGCCTTTTTCTCACCTTCCCAAGCTGTAGTATTCTAATTATTGTTTACCTTTCTTTCTTCCCTCTGAACAGTGAGGTCCTAGGAGACAGGGACTAAGTTTGTCCAACTTTGTGCTCCAGGGCCTTGTACAGTTTTTGGCACATAGAATATCCTCAAAAAGTGTTTGCTGAATGGAAAAGAAAGGAATGAAAGTGGAAAGGGTGGAGCATCTTGGTGGGTGCTTAGTACTCAGGAAGGAAAAAAAAAGCTCCAGGGTAAAACAAGGGAAAGGGTTCTGCTTTTGGGACTCAGGAGGAGGCAGCAGAGAGCTAAGGAGCAAAAACTAACTCCCAGGAATCATTTTCCTGAGATTGCTGATGGGAAAGACAGGGTGAACGAACAACCCAGTGACACCAAAAACCAGGGACACATCATTGTCAGATGCCATAGGATGCACAGGTAGGACACTGAAACTGGCAGGAACGTATAAGGAGGTTAGGGAACATAAGCAACTCCCACAGTAGATCCAAAATCATTTGGGTGGTGTTTTGGGACACACAGCTTCATCTGAAGGTCCACAGCACTGGCCCCAACAGGGAAGATCCTTCAACTGATCTCAACATCTTGGTACTCAGGAGGGAGGTAATAGATGGAGAGCACACCTAAACATCTGCACAGTTTAGATCACTAATAGGAAGATAGGACTTTGGAGAAAGGTAAAGACTAGATGGTCCAAAGGCCACTGAGGCAGGAGTTGACAAGAGAGAGAAACCCTGAACAAAAGGCAACAATAAAGAGGATATTCCACTGGTCAGCTCAGGAATTCCATCCTGCATGGAGAGGTGACACAGCTGTCTCTTGTCCCAAACTCTCCCTGTCTCTCTTAAGGCCCAGACAATCCGCACTTGGCCAGATTCTGCCACTCAGCACTAAACTACATCCTTCCCCTTTAGAATTAATTGCAAAAACCTCCCAATTGCCCCAATTACAACCTGATCCAATCAACTGTTCCCTCACTGAAACACACCACAGGGTAATCCAATGTTCAATTATCCAAGAAGGAACATAGAATTTAAAACAAATAATCCCAAACCCACCCATACACACACCCACAGAGATTTGGTATTGGACTGCACTTTGCTATTGCAAAGCCCTGCACTCTTTCTACTTCAAGTGTAGTCCATAGACCAGCACCAGCATTTTTACCAAGGTTGCTAAAAATGCAGAATCTCAATTCCTACCCCCAGACCTACTGAATCCGAATCTGCATTTTAACAAAATCCCCAAGTGATTCATAAGCCCATTAAATTTGGGAAGCTTTGCCAACCACCACCTGAGCCCTGCCAACACCACTGTCCATAATTTGAACCACTCTCCCCCTTGACTGCTATGTTTAAGGCATACCAACATTTCTGCTCTTCAAATATGCAATGCTCATTCCCAATATAGGGGCTCTGTCCTCTCTGTTCCTTCTGTCTGGAACCACTGTGGGTTTTCTTGACTTTTAGATCTTGACTTAAATGTCAGCTCTACAGAGAAGTCTTCCCTTCACACCCAATGTAAATGGAATGCCTGAGTACTCTCAACTATATTATGCAATGTTACTTCTTTCCAGAGTACCACAGTCTTGACCTTGAGTACAGATCAGAATCACCTTGAGAACATGTTAAAACACAAATTCCTATGCCCACTCCCACAGAGTTTCTATTTCAGTAGGTCTAGTGTGGAACTGAGAATTATGAGAATTTTCATTTCTAACAGCCTCCTTGGTAACACTGATGTTAATATGGGACCACCCTTTGAGAATCACTTATATGTCTCACTACCTGGTGAATTTTCATGGTCATTCCCTTTTGTGGAGTCATCTCCACTGTGCTGGAGTGTCCATGCCATAGGAGTAGGAACATGTATCTTATGTTCACCTCGTATTTCCAGCACATGGTATATAGTAGGTGCTCTTCAATATTTGTTGAATAAACAATGGATTTAATAAAAACCAATTTTTTTCATTATGAACTTTGCATCTTGTGTGTGTGGCTTAATCTAATTTAACATCAACTTCGCATTTGATCCTGTATATATCTGTAATCAGCCAGGAGAGAATTGTATTCATTAGCTATATAGTTCAACTTACAGAAATTTTAAGTTAAGACCATTGAGAATTGGCTATATTTTATCTATATCTGTTATTGATGGTATTTTTAAATGCTTTATTGTTGTTCAATTATAGTTGTCTGCATTTTCTCCCCTCCCCTCCCCCCATCCTATCTAAGCCTACCTCCCTCCCTTGTTTCCACCCTCCCCCTTGGTTTTGTCTATGTGTCCTTTATAGTAGTTCCTGAAAACCCTTCTCCTCACAATCCCCTCATCCCTCCCCTCTGGCTATTGTTAGATTGTTCTTAATTTCAATGTCTCTGGTTATATTTTGCTTGCTTTTTTCTTTTGTTGATTAAGTTCCAGTCAAAGGTGAGATCACATGGTATTTGTCCCTAGCTGCCTGGCTTATTTCACTTAGCATAATGCTCTCCAGTTCCATCCATGCTGTTGCAAAGGGTATAAGTTCCTTCTCTCTCTCTGCTGTGTAGAGAGAAAGAAGGAGCTTATACCCTTTACATTTCCATTGGAAATGGAAATTCCATTTTGTAAATGCACCATAGTTTCTTGATCCACTCATTTGCTGATGGGTACTTAGGTTGCTTCCAGCACTTGGCTATTGTAAATTGTGCTTCTATGAACATTGGGGTGCACAGGTTCTTTTGGATTGGTGTTTCAGGGCTCTTAGGGTATAATCCCAGCAGTGGAATTGCTGGGTTAAAAGGCAGTTCCATTTTTAGTTTTCTGAGGAAATTCCATACTGTTTTCCACAGTGGCTTCACCAGTCTGCATTTCCACAACAGTTCAGTAGGGTTCCCTTTTCTCCACATCCTCTCCAACACTTTTGACAGTGTATTTTATGTTGTTGACTTCATTAGTCAGTCTTCTACTTGAGGAGAGATTCCATCCAACTCCATGCCAAGGGAATAGCCCCTCTTTTCAACAACATAAGCTCAATGGTATTCTGTAACTTCAATGTAATTCTTACACATAAAACTAAAAGAGGGGAAAATAAGCAATTTGATATATTTGTAATGTAATTCTTTCATACTCTGGTGCAGTAACATCTCTCAAACATTAGAATTAAATATATCATCATGTGGCTTGACTGATCATATGAATACATCACAGTAATAGCCAGGTTCCTTTTATTGCTAATAAGATAAAATTTCACCCCAGCTGGTTTGGCTCAGTGGATTGAGCACTGGCCTGAAAACTGAAAGACCACCGGTTCGATTCCTGGTCAGGGCACATACCTAGGTTGCAGGCCAGGTCCCCAGTTGTGGGTGTGCAAGAGGCAGCTGATCAATGTTTCTCTCCCTCTCCTTCTCTCTCCTTTCCCCTCTCTCTAAAAATAAACAAATAAAATCTTTATTAAAAAGATTACATTCACTATCAATCCATTTGAGCTTGTCTCCAAGAAGCCTTATCAAGTCACACGTTCCTAAAACTATTGATGGATCCAGCACACTACCCAGTCCTCCCATTTGCATATCACAAGTCCTACAGCTAGAATAGCCATGTTTATGAGTATACAAATAATTACATTTATCCACTTCTCCTGCCACTGAAACCCTGCCGTAACCATTGTCACCTCCACCTCCACCTCCTGCCCAGTTCCCCCAACAGGCCCCATGCATGCCCATACCTGACTCTCTCTCTCTCTCTGGGACCACCAGACTCTGGATCTCACCTTCCCTGAAAGTTACATTTGTTTTCATATCCTTAATGCCGAGGCTCATCCCTGCATACTAAGGGGCCAGAATCAAATGCCAGGTTTGCAACCTTTGAATATAACATTAACATCACTCTAAAGTTGGCCTTCAGGGAAGCTCCTGGGGAGGAGTGGGCAGGGGTCTGTGGAGGCCTTGCTAATTAAGCCAGATTCTAGGTGTCTGGAGTCAAGTATAAGCCACTGTGGCTAAATGTCAAAGTCGAGGAGCCAGCTAGTAGAGTGATAAACCTTCCTTGTCAGAATGCTGACAAGCAAGGACAACAGCAACTGGGTAGACTGTAACTGTGTCACAGCCGTGCTTCCTGAGCACTAATTACCAGGCCCATGTTGAAGAGAGATGGGCTTCCCCTGGCTGCACTTGTAAGAGTTATTAAAAGTACTGACATAAATTACAATGAGTGTCTGAAAAGGATGCTTCATCACAA
Source organism: Micronycteris hirsuta (assembly GCA_004026765.1). NCBI lineage: Eukaryota > Metazoa > Chordata > Mammalia > Chiroptera > Phyllostomidae > Micronycteris > Micronycteris hirsuta. Next base: position 22,654 of record PVJI01020042.1, read on the forward strand.
GCCAATGTCTGAGACATGCATCAAATACATTATTAATTCAGTAAAGTCAATTTAAAGACTTTGAAGATCCAGTTTTGTTTTGTATCTATATCAATTACAAAACATACTGGCTCAATTCTGGATTAAAGGGACTTATAATAAATATTACTTTTAAATACATTGATTTGAATTTCAACATAGGAAAAATATATATTTTAGTGCAGGGAGCTACAAATGAGTGCTAATTCTGGCTTTTGGCCCATAATTCCTTTTCTATGTGGGACCTGTTTGTTTGTCTAAGATAAGCTTTTGATTGCCTCTCTGGGTAATTTATTTTTGTCCTTTTTTATGTTTGTAACAATCCCATGAAAGAGTAGATATTATTAATTATAGTTACCCCATTTTATGCTTAAAATTTTCAGATTCAGAGAGCACAAGGGACTTGCCAAAGATTCCACAGCCATGCAGTGGTAGAGCAAGGACCCCATCTGTGCTGCTCCTGGGAAGGCTTTTGAGGAAAAAAATTTTTATCAGGGAATTCAGCTGCCAGCCATCAGCATCATCTTAGACTTGCCTCTGCCCTTTATTTCTTCCATTGGGTCATTAGCCTTAATTACTGGCCAAAGATCCTGCTTTCACACGCAACTCACTCTCAGTGCTATGACTCCCCTTCCTCTTAATTTCAGCCACCAGAAGAGACCCTTCTTCCAATCTCAGTGATGGTGCTGATAACTTCAACTTCTGCTGAAAATAATCAAAGCTCTGGTGTATGTGTAAAGGAAACACAATTCTAGACCTTAATTGAATAAGCCGTGTGCTCAAATGTCATTCAATTGTGATGGGATGTTCTTTCTTTTTCTTTTCCCCAGCCTGATCCCAATCTTATCCTCCTCATAGGGCATGGCACATATTAAGCTTGGGCACCAGAAGGGGAATTAGGTATTATACCTCAATGTGGAAAAAGAGATAGATTCTATTAGCATCATTAGCAACTTAAAAAAAAGTTGCTATGCCATGAGGATATCAATGTTGACAATAAAAAAAGGTGTAGTTGTTGGGACCAAAAGCTGCAACCATAACCACCATCACCACAACCACCATCCTTCTAGAGTGAAGCCAAACGGAGCTAGATAGTTAACAAGCTGCTGTAGAGACCAAGGAAAACAGGTCCCTGGGAAGAGGAGAGAATGAGGGTGGAAAGGATAGGGGTGGGAAGAAGAAGAGAGAGAGGGTAAAGAGGATGCTTGGAGACAGGATATGTGAGGTATCCCCAAAAGCCAGGTTTGAAGAACCCAAGAACCCTGAGAGTCTGGGGTCTTATAGAAGTCAAAGACAAAAAAGGGAGCTACTCCAAAATTTGCTTCCACCAATGGCCTCAGTTAGACTTGAAGATAAAGTATCACTGTGAGTATTTTGGACTCTTTGTGCTTGATCCCCAAGTGTTAACTGTTTAATAAAGGATTGAACGACTGTCCCCTTCCACAAATGGGATTATAGACCCAGTCATGCTGTAAGTATTTACTGTGCACCAACCATGAACCAGGCACTGTGACAGCAATGCGAAGATGAATAATAACACATGGTCTTTCCTCAAAAAACATTCTTTTAAGATAATGACTGTGGACATTTAATTTTTAAAAATAATATATTATTATTCTCTCAGAAAATTTTCAATAACATACCAAGGTTTCATTAATTCAATAGATATCCATGGCTGCTATGATCAAACTACAAATTAGAAACAAACATTAAACTTAGAGCTAAACCTTTAAGAAAAATGAAACTCTGTCCCTTCTAAGCACTGAATAATAACTAGTATTTACATAGCATTTTCACATACCCATTTCTTTCTTATTTTGTATTCATAATAGTATGAATACTTATGAAGTAGATACTACCTCTGTTCCCATTTCACAGAAAAAGAAACTGAAGGTCAGACATTTTGATAAACTTGAGCTCACTTTGTTTTTTTCTTTCTGCTGAACAACCAATACAAACTCTAGGGAACTCTGGAGAGAGCAGCAGCAAACACTATGATAAAATGAAATCTTTGCTTTGAGTAGTTTGGATATTTTTATTATGTTCTAGTTTGGCATCTGGTTAATGAATCTTGAGCAATAGGCCATTCTTGTTGTCAATTCAAATCTGTTCACACTGAATAACTTTTATTATCTAAAACCAACAACAAAATTGCAAATAAGGCACTAAAAACACACAGGTAAACTTTGAGATTTAATGTCACAATTGAATTCAGGTACTTCTTAAGGGAAAAAATGAATTGAGAAGAGGGAGTCTGAAACATTATTAAATGCTACATTTTAATAATATTTTAAATTTCTTTGTATTCAATAAAATGAAGATAATTCCAATAAAAACATAATTTTTTAGAGTTAGAAGTATTTTTTAAATCCAATTGTTTTTATTCTCAAAATGATTCCTATTAATGGAACTTATTATTCAAGAATGTTCCCTATCAGAGATACCTGGGATATATTCCTAAAACAACCATGATTTGAAATACTGTAGTAATTCACACAGGTTTCTCTTCTGCTAAAGGTGCTTTCTAAAAGCATAATAAAACATCAAAAAAATTCCATAATTCTACATACAAAAGAGATGAGAGGGAATAGGAACAGAATAGCGGATGCAAAAAAAGGGAGACAGAATAAAATAGGAAAGGAGGAAAGAAGACAGAAGTAGTAAGGAGAGAAAAAAGAAAGGGAAGAAAGGAGGAAAGAAAGGAATAAAAAGGAAAGAAAAAGAAAGACTCTTACTTTGGCTCTTCATTTAACCCTAGCCTTTCTCATCCTCACTCCACCCACCCACCACTCACACACACACCCCTAAACACACATGCAAATACACATGTGTGCACACACACACACAAGCACACACATGCACTACTTCTTTGACGGTTGCCTCAGCCCATATATGTTGCACAGGATGTAGGCACTGGCAGCATCTTGATGATTCAAGCTATTCCATTCAAGAACACAAAATTATGGCCCAATATACAACAATTATTTTTAAATTGTTTTAAAATTTAAATGTAAAAGATTCTCAAAATGAAATCTTTTAAAAAACAGTTCCATGAAAGATTAATACTTAAGTTGTTTCCAATATTCAGTATCTATTATATTTTTCTGTTTCTTTAACAAATAAAATGTACTTGTTGAGTGGATAGACGCATTATACACAGAACAGAAACTCTAAATCATTAACCACAACTACACCAGAATTTGCTTTCTATGCTATCTCCTTCTTTTTTTTTTTAAGATTTTGTTTGTTTCTTTTTAGAGAGGGGAAGGGAGGGAGAAAGAGAGGAAGAAAAACATTAGTATATGGTTGCATCTTGCATGACCCCTACTGGGGACCTGGCCTGCAACCCAGGCATGTCCCCTGACTGGGAATCGAACCAGCAACCCTTTGGTTCTCAGGCCAGCACTCAGTCCACTGAGCCACACCAGCCAGGGCTTTTTTTTTTTTTTAAGATTTTGCTATCTCCTCACACCTACCTACACCCCTTCCCCATCCTCGCCCTCATGGGAGTGTGGCTTAGAAGCCAAGATTTTATCTTTGGGAAATATTTTCTTGGTGCCAAGGAAAACAGCTAAAATATTCTAGGTTGGGACTGTCGCATATACACACATGCATGTAAATATGTGAATGTGTCTGTACACATGCATGTATGTGTACACACACATACATCAATCCCAGTTATATGGCAGTTATACCTATAATCCTTTCATTCACTGATGTATAAAGAGAAATTTTGAGATTTGGATTATACCTCTGCCTCCTCAGTAGAACTTTATTATATTCCTGGATGAGCTGTCAAACATCCTGATAACACTGTTTAAAATTCACAATTGGGCATGTGTTTCAATTTAACCTGAGAAATAGAAAGGCCCATTGTGGCCAGTGATATGCTGCTTATCGGCTGCTTCCTCCTTGGTTGTCAGTGTGTCTGAAATGCCAGTGCTACAGGCAAAGCACTCTGATTAGGACATCAACCTGCCTTTGAGCAAACACTGCCAACTGCCAGCCTATGCCTAGAAAATGAAGTCCCCTTAGCTCTGGCTCAGGGTTGGGGAGCTAGTTAGAAAATCCCCAATGGATTCAAGAAACTGCTCCCAAAACACCGTCTTATCTATCCAGAAATGTGAGCCAGTATCGAAAGATGCCTTCTGTGGAAGGACATATTCAGGTACCCTCATTCTTTCTAAATCCTTGTTTTTAATTGTAAATAGAAGAGTATTTTTTTAATATTCTTAACAGTAAAAATAAAACAAGAATGTAACATTTTGTTATTTCTTTTCTCCTTTCAATTTGTACTATATAAATATGGGGATATGGAGATATATTATACATATGCTGTGAAAGTTTAAAACATCCAAAATACATATAATTTAAAACACGAATGATCCCTTTCCCTACTCCTTGCTAGGTGCCCTTCATATCATTTTTGCATAGATTTATTTACATATATGAACACTTTTTCTAACACAAAAGGGATAAGACTCTACTATTTATCCTATGATTTTCATTTATCAACACAGCCTAGAGATTACCCCATATCTGAACACACAGCTCCACCTCTTTTTGTAAAGTTTTTATTTTTAGAGTAGTTTTAGGTTTACAAAAATATATAGAAGGGGGTACAGAAATTTCCCATATACCCCCTTGTCCTCCACAACAGCATAGCCTCCCCATAATCAACATCACTCACCAGAATGGTATATTTTTTATCAAGGATGAACCTACATAGACATCATAATCACCCAAAGTCCATAGTTTACTTTAGAATTTGGTCTTCATCCTGTACATGCTATAATTTTGGAAAAATGTACAATGACATCATTCATCATTATAAAATCATACAGATTATTTTCACTGCCCTAAAAATACTCTGAGTTCTGGCTATTCATCTCTTCCCCACCCTCCACCCTGCAACCACTGATCTTTTCACTGTCTCCATAACTACCTTTTCCAGAATGTCATATAGTTAGAATCACACAGTATACATAGTCTTTTCAGATTTGCTTCTTTCATCTAGCTATATGCACTTAAGATTCCTCCATATCTTCTCATGGCTTGATAGCTCATTTGTTTTTAGTGCTGAATAGTATTCCATTGCCTAGATGTACCACAGTTTATCCATTCATCCACTAAAGGGCATCTAGTTGCTTCCAAGATTTGGAAATTATGAATAAAGCTTATTTCAACATTCCTGTGCAGGGTTTTGTGTAGACTTAAATTTTCAACTCCTTTAGGTAAATACCAAGGCATGCTGTTGCTGGATCATATGGTAAGAACATGTTCAATTTTGTAAAAAACCACCAAACTGTCTTCCAAAATGGCTGCACAATTTTGCATTCCAACCACAAATGTAGGACAGTTCCTACTGTTCCACATCCTCACCAGCATTTAGTGTTTGTGTCCTGAATTCTGGCCATTCTAATAGGGATGTAGGAGTATCTCATTTAATTTGTTTCCCTATATGATGTGGGTCATCTTCTCATATACTTATTTGCCATCTGTAGGTCTTCTTTGGTGAGGTGTATGTTAAGGTCTTTGTCCCACTTCTTAAACTGGGTTGATTGTTTTCTATTACTGAATTTTAAGAGTTCTGTGTATATTTTGAATAACAGTCCATTATCAGAATGTGTCTGCAAATATTTTCTCCCAGTTTATCACTTATCTTCTAATATTCTGAATATTTATTGTCGTTCACAGAGCAGTTTTTAATTTTAATGAAATCCAGTATGTCAATTATTTCTTTCATGGATAGCGTCTCTTGTGTTGTTTCTAAAAAGGCATCACCATACCAATGTTCTTTTTTTTTTTTGAAAAGGATATCCAGTTGTTCCAGCACCATTTGTTGAAAAGACCATTTTGCATTACTGCCTTTGCTCCTTTGCCAAAGATTAGTTAACTGTATTTATGGGGGTCTATTGCTAGGCCCTCTATTCTGTTCCATTTATCTGTCTATTATTTCAAACAATACCACATGTTTTGAGTACTGAGCTTTATAGTGAGTCTCAAAACCAAGTTGCCTAGTCTTACAACTTTGTTCTTCTCTCTCAATATTGAGTTGGCTATTCTGGGCCTTGTGCCTCTCCATATAAACTTTGAAATCAATTGGTCAATATTAATAAAATAACATGCTGACATTTTGATAGGGATTCAACACAGAGCTGGCAAGCTGGTACCATATCTGAGACTCCATCAACTTGGCTAACACTGTTTAACCCACCTTGGAGATCCCCAGAGGCTCCACCCCACCCAATTTACAGGCCCACACAAGCTGCTTTTCCATAAGAATGGCTGGTCTTGACTCATACTGCACAACTTCCTAAATCCTCTCAAAAAAGCAACAGCAGGCCTCAGTGAGCCCTAGGCCCAGCACTAGCAGCAGCCAGCCTAGATTCACAGCTTGGCTTTGCCTGGGAACCTCCAAGCCCAGCGCAAGTAGCAGTCATCTCAGATTGCTTTATACCTCAGGCAGGGTGGCCCCAGGCAAAACACAGGTAGGGGCTACCTTGGCCTGCACCACCTTGGAAACCCCAGGACCACTGCACCCAGTGGACAGCTACATACCACATTAGAGCACCACCACCCTGCCCCTGCACAGCTGATCCTCCATGGAGGGAGGAGGTTGTTGGTAAGTGGTCACAGACAATCCTTATACCTGACTGGCCTGAGTAAATCCCTCCCATTGATTTGCCAACAGCAACAACTTAGTCTTCTATGCTCAACTGGAAGACTAAGGTGTGCTCAGACCACATGAAGGGCACATCTCAAGTACCCAGCTTGGGTAATAAGGGAGGCTGTGCCACTGGACCCTACAGGACACCTACTACATTAGGCCACACTACCAAGACACAGAGTCAAAGCAACTCTACCTAACACATAGAAACAAACACAGGCAGGCCGCCAAAAGAGGCGACAAAGAAACATGGCCCCAAATGAAAGAAAAGATCAAAATGCTAGAAAAAGAGCTAAACAAAATGGAGATAAGCAATCTATCAGATGAGGAGCTCAAAACACTGGTTGTCAGGATGCTCAAGGGACTTTGTGAGGACCTCAGCAGCATAACAAAGATCCAGTCAGAAACAAAGGATACACTGATTGAAATAAAGAACA